>MDKH01143584.1:0-13931 GCA_005239495.1 Nicotiana undulata | reverse complement strand
CCTGGAAGCCTCCTCACATCACTCATAAGGCCTGGAAGCCTCCTCACAACACTCATAAGGCCTCGAAGCCTCCTCACATCACTCAGTCATACACTCTCAATTTGCCCTTAGGCCATAAACATACCGGGTTCTCGACCCAAAACAGTATTTCATTTTTCAATAAATAGTATCAAAATACTCCGAGTGTCAAAACAATTTACCAGGAAAAGACTGAGTGTAAAATCATTGCATATCAGTGAGGAAAATATAGTAAACACAGCCCCCCAAGGGGTAAACAGATCGGCACTAGGCCCCAAACATGGCTTACAACCCAACACATATCATAATATATAAATACTATTTAAGCAAAGGCTTATAAATCGGTTTCGCAACTCAATAGTCGCCTAAATAGGAAAGATGTTTCCAAAGTTTCCACCTTTTCATTTCAAAACCCGTGAAGGGTGCATGGTCCGGGGTTTCATACCCTCATGACATGATTTCTAGACATTACTTACCTCAAAACTAGCCCGGAATTATTTCGCAATGCGCTTGCCTCTCGAATCAACCTCCGAATGCTCCAAATCTACCAAGTTTAGATTTTTATCATCAATATATTCTTAATAAAAAATTTCCAATTGAAAAATATCGAAATTAACCCAAAAATTTGAAACCGGTCAAAACCCGACCCCGGGGCCCGCATCCTGAAACTCAGAAATTTTTATACAAAAGTGTTCTTCGTCCTCTCACGAGTCCGTACATATAAAGAACACCAAAATCGGAGTTCGTTTGACCCCTCAAATCGACCCTTGAAGGTCTCATAATCTCAAGCCCTAAAACCCAATTTTTCTACTGATTTTCCATGAATTTACACTGGTTTTATGCTCTATAATCACCCATAATCGAGTTTTAATGACTAGAACACTTACCTCTATGAAGAACAAGAATTTCCCTCTTCAAAATCGCCCCCAAGAGCTCTTTTCCGTACAACAATGGTGTAAAAAGGGGTTTAGGTCGCGGAGGAAATATTTAAATACTGCCTAGTGATTTACTCTCCGCGATCGCGGTCAAATCCACACGATCGCACAGTGTTCTCCTTTTTGACCTCTGTGATCGCATCTCAAAGCATGCGATCGCACAGTGCTTTTTGCTAGCCAATCCCCCACGCGCCCAATACCCTATGCGATCGCACCCTGGCTCTCGCGATCGCACAGGGCCCTCTCCCCCTTCTCTGCGATCGCAGCCCGTTGTACGCGATCGCATAGTACAAATGAAGCTGACCCCAAATTAGCTCACTGCGATCACATCCCTTCCCCCACGATCGCAGTGAACAAAACTGTTGTGCACAAAAACCAGAAACCAACATTTGATCTAAGTCCAAAAATGCCCGTTAATCACCCAAAATCAATCCCGAGCCCATCGGGACCCCAACCAAACTTACCAACACATCCATAACATCATTCAAACTTAGTTTCACTCTCAAAACACCAAAACTAACATCAAAACACCAAATTTACATCGAATTAAAGCCTAAGAACTTTGATATTTCTAAAATCTACCAATGATGTCGAAACTATCCAAATCAACTCCGATTGACCTGAAATTTTGCAGACACATCCAAAATGACATTACGAACTTGTTTCAACTGTCGAAATTCCATTCCGACCACGATAGCCTATTTTCCACTGCCGACCGGAATCACCAAAAACTAACTTTCGCCAATTCAAGCCTAATTCTACAGCGGACATCACAAAATTATTCTAAACACACTCCTAAGTCCCAAATCACCTAAAAAAGCTATCCGATCCATAAAATCTGCATTCCGAGGTCTTTTACCAATAAGTCAACTCTCAGTTGACTTTTTCCCATTTTAAAGCTATTTTTAAAGGCTAAATGACTGAACTCTCGCTACAACCATTCGATTTCAAGCCTACCAACTCTAATACATCAGATATAGTATAATCATTCTATAACAAGTCAATAGCAACAATTATAATGCAGGTTCTACGTAACGACAGACCGGGTCGTTACAATACTACTCTACTAATTGAGTTTATTCAGTCAAGGATCAAGTAGGACTTTAATTGGTTGTAATGTAGGCTACGAGACGGATATGACACATTTAGATATAGGAGTGAATACACCTCCCTAAGCACTTTAATACATATACTTTTACATTCAAAATCCCACACTTATGTCAAACCTACTCCACCTTGACATCAACATGCGTTAACTCCCCAAATTATTTAACCACCATTACATCAAGAGTTACCACTTATCAATGATCATTTTTCACAATTATACAACTACATTTCTTTTTTTCAATTCAAGTGGCTCTTATTTTTTTCAATTCATTGCACCTTTCTCCTTATTTCAATAGTTCCACTCAAAAGCCAAACCAAAACCCACACACTTCAACTTTTACATAATTCATAACCAATTCAAGTGCTCATGAGAGGTACAAGGTTCAAACAGATAGTCAATTGAAACAATTGAGTAAGACTTGTAATGTGATTACCAAAGAAACATGATTACAGACTCAAAGGGGTTAACTAAGATACATAACACTTTGTTGGGTAATAACATATAGCTGGCTCAACAAAGAAATGCCTATATCATTTCCAAGACTGAACAAAACTACTATTTCGCTTTGCAAACACACATGGCAAGTTCTAGACATCAAATGCAACGCACAGAATACACCAAACCTCACACGCACATGGCACATGACTCACTCAAGATTGGATCATCAAGACACTCTAGTCGAAGTAGTTAAGCAAATTTAAGATCATACATTTTAAGGTACTTACACAAGAGTCAAAAACTGAGTTTAAGCGTCACAACTAACACACTTACTATTCTCAAGGCATAACAAAGTCAAGAGACATTGCTTCCATTTTAAATCACAGTACAAGGTTTCCTACACCTAACAAAAATAAAAATTAACTACACCCGTTTCAAACAAAACCCTTGGAAAAGAACCGCGACACTAAGAAAAACCAAGGGAGAATTATTACACTAACTACAAAAGAAAACCTTTTTGCATTTCTCTTTTGACTTTAATCCCTCAAGAAACCCGTCGAATGATATCCATCGTCGGGACAAGTCAAGAATTTTAAAATTTTATGTTTTTTTTTTCAATTTATTTTCTATCTCTACTACTCAGACTAATAAAAGAAAACTAAAACTAATATACATACATACAACATATCCCCCACCCCACACTTTAAGTTGTGGCATGTCCCCCTGACACATAATTAAAAAGCATAAGGTTAAGAAAACTTCCTAAATTTTCTTCTTTTTCAAGAACTTATGAACTCCACCCCTAATTCTGAATTCATTCCTCGTTTTCGCTCCTTGTGATTCTTTATGGAGCTCATTAAGCCCAATTCTTCTAAGGATACCTACAAGACCCGCTCTTTTCTTTCTTTCTTATCCTCATCTTGAGTAGTGAATTTCTCGTTCATGATGATCCTTAACTTGTTTCTGCATTCTTTCACAGGATCAATTCATACATATTCCTGTAAATCTCCAAAAATAAAATCCTAATGATCAAGGTTAGAATAAGAAAACAAAGAAGAAAGGTTAAGTGAATATTCCTCTGGTATGTCCAAGACTATTTGTTTCTCATTCTCTTCTACCCCATGTTGCAAATGTGGAAAGGGTGATGGGGGTTTGAACTTTTCTTACGTTGCTTCACAGTCAACCACAACCTTATTTTTAATCATCTTAGTTGAATCAGAGTCATCTTGAACAGTGAAAAGCTCTCTCTGTGGATGCTCATCTTCTTGGGTAGGCTCATTCTCACAGGGTATCTCCTCCATATATTCACCATCACAATGCAATGAGCTTTATGAAAAGTGTACTTATTATTTGACTTTCTTGAATTATTAGGTTGTTCATGGCTTCATCATCTTGTGTAAATCTCTTTACCGGCTTATTTATGAACTTATACACAAGCTCTTCCAAACTACCATTTCCCCTTGAAGTGGTTGTCTCACTTCGCTTCTATTCCATTTATAATAAAGGTATTCATCCTAACCAGAGTCAAGATTATGCTCATATGAATCCTCATACTGGTACGAACTATAAATAGAGTGAGGCTATTCGAAATACGAACCATATAAGGAATACATACTTGCTTGACAGTCAACCCATAGATGATTTCCACCACAATTAAAACACATAGCAGATCGTTGATAATATTCAGCTGTTAACTATTCAACAGTTTTCTTAGGCTGGTTGCACTCCATCTTCACATCATTTAGAGTTCATTATCTACAACATCTTCTCCAACTTCTTAAGAACTATAAAACAAATCTTGAAAAGAAGTTAACTAATGAAGAACATAAAAAAGAAAAGGAAAAATAAAAGAAAAAAAAACTAAAACCTAATTCCTGAATTAGCACTACATATTATTTAAAAACTATTGATTGCTAATCCCCGGAAACGCCGCCAAAATTTGACGAGCTTGAAACACACACTTAAATACGCTCGCTAGTCGAATATAGTATAATATCGTATCCACGGGTTTGGAGTTAAATAATATTATCGTAGTTTGTAGCTAGATTGCTATCCAAAATGATCAACAATTGAGATTTATAATATTAAAACTTAAATTCTAAGATTCTAAACTATTGACTAGTGACAAACAACGCAAGTAGTAAGCTAAGGAAGATATCAATGGGGAGAGGATAGGGTTGATAGGATAGGTGCAAGATGCATGGTTGGAATTTAACTCTAGATAGTTCACTTCTAATGTTCAAGTGAGTCTCTCGAATTCACTTGGTTATTAGTTCAATTATTTAGTAGAAACTCCTCTCTCGATTAAGTCTCAACCTTACAATATGAACCAATTTTAAGTGCGTAAAGATATGCATGAATTCGTAGTGGATTGATCTTTAGGAGAACCTCTTTCGATTATTCTCCTAACATAGTTTAGTCAACAATTCAACTATCCTTTTTCGACTACTAAGAAGAATTAATGACTTCGACCAACTAAATATAAAGCAACAATATCAAAAGTTATGTCTCTCTTGATTACATTAACAAGAGAATAAAGATGCAACTATTAAAAATCCAAAGCAGTTCAATACATAAAACTAGAGTTAATTATCCACAAACAAATATCAATACACCAAATCGATCAAACCCTAAAGAAAACTACTCCATAAACATGGAGTATTTCGTCACAATTAAGTTTAAAGTAAAGAAAAATATAAAACAATCCAAACCCTTATCTTGAATTGGGATTGATTCATGGATTCCTTGTGCTCTTCCTTCTCCAACTTCTCCTCCTTCAGTCTAAATTATGTCAAAAGTCCCAAAAATACTGTTTTCCATGTATATAGACCAAGTAGGGTCGGGCCCAAACACATACACCTTCTCCTTGGCAAAAAAGGACACTTTTACCGGACAAGACGTGCGTGGCCGCACACTTGGAAGTGTGCCTGCGCACTTGGCCGTGAACTTTTCACACGGTTCTGCCCCATATGCGCGATCAGTGCGCGGCCGTGCACTTTCCGTGCACTTTTCACCCTGTTCTGTAGGACTTTGTAAAAATGTAAAACATGAAAGTTGTATCCCTTTGAATTATCTTTCCAACAATATATTGTGGAGCCCAAACTTAGTTACGAGCGAAATGTTATGTACATTTTACTAGACACTGCGCAGTATGCCTGCCGATTCTTCGTTCGTTCTAAACTATCATTAGTTGATCCTCGAACACGATCTTGGCTTAATTCCTTGGGCTTTTACTCAGACTTCAAAGCTCCAAATCACTTGAGTTCATTCCATAAAATCTACATAGCTCAGAATCACTCCTACAAGGCATAAAATTCATAATTAGTGCAAAACACCGGCGATTAAAGCTAAAACTAAACTAAAGTGCAGTAAATTGAAATGTAATAATCGACTGATACATGAGATTATAGCCTACCATTAGGCGTCTACCACAATCTTTGTCTCTGGATGTATCCCTTCTATGAAAGTGCGAGCTAACACTTCATTTGTCTGATTGTGATGAGGACAGTCTCTGAGCAGCCCCTTGAACCTTTCTCAAGCTGAATATAAAGACTCCTCCGATTTCTGTCTGAAGGCGACTATCTCACTTTTGGTCTTTGTAGTTTTTCCTGAAGGAAAGACCTTGCCAAAAATTTTCTCGCTAGATTATTCCATGATGTAATAGAATTAGCTGGTTCAACCTTCAACCACCGCTTTACTTTTCCCAATAGAGAAAATGGGAACAATGTAAGCCTCACATAGTCTGGAGTAACTCCGTTAGTGATATAAGTATCTGTTGCGGAAGATCGTGGGTTAACTAGCACACAATCACACACAAAGCAAATAGATAAGAAAAATCAACACAAGGATTTAACGAGGTTCGGCTAAGCCTAATCCTCGGGGCAAAAGCAGAGAGAGTTTTCCACTATGAATGAGAAGAAAAGCACAGTACAATCTATAAAATCCCCAACTACAACCCCTATATATAGATCCCAAATAGTCTTAAACCTATAAGAGAAAGGTTTCCCAATTTGACAAGGACTACATGTTTTCCTTTGCCAAATCTATTAGGACAATGGATTTTCCTAAACCTACAGGGATTATGGGTTTCCTAAAAATAAAAGGAAATTCAAGCCACAAATAACAAATCTTTCCTTTGGCTTGAATTCTTTTCATCAACATGAACAACGTCTCTCTACCTTTCCCTCAGCCCTCGCGAGGGCTCTATTTATTCCCGCACACATCAACCAAGTCTAGGCAACACCTAAACTTGTTAAGAGACTCAATCTCTTCAGCCATAACACTAATCCGTTGATTTGGTTCTGTACCCGGAATAGCTTATGGATAGCTATAACACTCAAGCGCATCTACGGTCTCTGAAACTGCCAAAGCAAATTCCACAGAATTCGTATATCCAAGAAGATTCTCGTTAACTACATTTGCATATGTTTGCGGTCGGTTGATCAATCTCTTCTCTCTGCTTGTTGCAATTATATATGGTTGTTATTGTGTAGGTACATCAACATTATCATCTTGATCAATATTTTTCCCCTCCTCCACTTCCTCTACTTTAGAACTACTGGGCTGAGCTAGTAGAGATTCAATTTCTAGCTCTATGCGATCACTGGCACCAAGATCTGTTTCTGCTATTACCTTCTCCCTATGACTGTCCAGTGAGGCAGATTCATTAAATGTCACTTCCTTACTGATAATTAGCCCTGGAGTCTTTTGATCCATGCACCACAACCTATAACCTTTCACTCCAGTTGCATACCCTAGAAATATGCACTTCTTTGCCCTCGGCTCAAGTTTTCCATCCTTCACATGAGAATAAGCAGGACAATCAGATATCCTTAAATTTGAATAATCAATAGGCGAACCAGACCATACCTAAAAAGGAGTTTTGAACTCAATATCCATTGGAGATTTGTTGACCAAATAACAAGTTGTATTGATTGTTTTCAGCCCAAAAATCCTTGCTAACACATGAGTGTGAAAGCATGCTTCGTGCCTTATCAAAACGCATTCTGTTCATACGTTCTGCAACACCATTTTGTTGTGGTGTTCCGATACAAGTTCGGTGCCTCACTATGCCCTCTCTGATGCAGAAATTATCAAACTCAGAATTGCAAAATTCCAACCCATTGTTAGTTCGAAGGACTTTTCTTTCCGTCTGCCTCTCAACCATCATCTTCTATTTAACAAATGTCGGAAATGCCTCTTCTTTTATTTTTAGAAAATACACCTATACCATCCTTTAGTAATCATCAATCAAAGTCATAAAATACCTGACACCACTCTTGGAGGGAACTCTGTTTGGACCTCACAAGTCTGAATGTCTATAATCTAACTTGTCTCTGGTCTTGTGCTCGAACTTCTTGCTGAACTTTACCCTTGTCTGTTTACCAAACACACAATGCTCACAAAATTTCAAAACTTGATTTTTGTACTCAATCAATAAATTCTGCTTACTCAACAAAGACAATCCCTTATCACTCAATGATCAAGTGACAAGTGCCATAACTGAGACTGATTCAGATCACTTTTCCCAGAAGCTACAACAACTTCCCCTTCAACTACACTGACATGAAAATGATAAAATTTAGAATGCAATTTACCTTTCATGAGAACCATGGAGCCTTTACAAACTTTAAGTGTTCAATTCTTGGAGTGAAGTTTATACCCTTGATCATCCAAAGTAGAAAGAGAAATCAAATTTCTTTTTATCCGAGGAATATGCCAACACTCAATGTTTCAGATAAGTCCATCGAACATTCTCAATTTGAAATTACCAATCCCCTCTACTGGTAATGGATTATCATATCCCATGTAGACAGTCCTACTCATTTTCTTGTAAGTTGCAAACCAATTCTTGTGTGGACACATGTAGAAAGTAGCACCATAATCCAAGAATTCTGCCTATGACTAGAACTCACAGCACAGACATCCCCTACAGAGTCACTATCATCAGAATTATTGCTAGTGTCAACAATATTTGTTGAATTATCTATTTTCTGCTTCCCTCTTTTATCCTTCAACTTAGGATAATCTCTCTTGTAGTGACCTTTGTAAGGTCCCGTAAAAATTTCACCCAAAACCTAGGATTTCGTGGCGCTGAGTTAGGCTTATGTGTTAAAGATCGTAGATATTTCTCATGACGAGCTTGCTCGCCATGGTACGGACTTTTTGGGTTGAACAGTGCATTGAGATGTTAAAGAAAAATGTTGGTGGAAATAGGGCATTTTTGTGGCCCATTATGCGGCCGCAGAATCACTTTGCGGGCCGCAAAGTGAGGCAGTCATTTGAGCCATTTTTGCCGCCCATTATGCGGTTGCAGAACCATTTCGCAAGCCATACTTTGATCACATATCCAACTTTGGGAGTTGTCATATGGGAATTCTGTGGCGCATTGTGCGACCGCTGAACTGGTGTGCGAACCGCAGACTGGTCGCAGACCGAAGCAGAAAAATGCTAGTTTTGAGGGCCATTATGCGTCCCATTTTTGCGGACCTCAGAATCATTATGCGGTCGCATATGCGACCACAGATCCTATTTCGGGGCTTCATTTGGGGTTTTTATAACCCGACCCAATCTCGTTATAGGAGCATTTTTGACCATTTTTCTTGTAAAATCTGATACTTTTGGAGAGAGAGAGAGAGAGAGAGAGAGAGAGAGAGAGAGAGCTTAGAGTGGGGAAGTGTTCTTCAACCTATTACCCATCAATTCTTGCTCAAATAATTGAAGATTAACAAGGAAATTCACAAAGTCTTCACCTTAAATGTATGAATCTATTCCTCAACTCTTAATTTCGAAATTGTAATAAAAATGAGTAATTAGCAAAACAATCCTTGGGTAAGGGAGCTTTTATCTTGCATGCATGTGTGGTGAAAGAGGGTAGGAGGATTGTGAGCTAAAAAGGGTAAAGAATTAGGTGTGAGATGACAAAATCTTTCACTAAAGGGTCTTACAAACATAATGCACACCCAGTGTTTGATAATATGCTCAAATGAGCTAGAATCATAATCGTCTTTCTAATTTTTTGTTCAACTTGTTATATTCCTAAAATATATTGAAGTTGCTAAGACCTCCGGAATATAGTAGAATTTAAGGCAGCTCTACTGAGGTACGTATGGCTAACCCCCCCCCCCCTTTCTTAGAATTGAACCCCTTGGTGTTGATGAAATCAGTGTAAGTCCCAAATTGATCGTTATAGGAATTGCTATTCCGAATGTGATTGCATTGGAAAATATATGTGCAATATGTGTTCCTATGGTTTCATCATTGTCACGACCCAAATCCCAATTCAGGTCACGATGATGCCCAACAACGGGGTTAGGCAAGCCGATATAACTTTCACTAAGTGTTACCCTTCCCACTCGATCAAACAAATCCATGGTTACCTATTTATAATAACTAATATGATACTAGCCTTGAGTGAAGGTAAAGTCATAGCAGATACAAAGCCGAAATAAAACATACACATAGATATACATCCCAAAACCCCAAAAATATATACTGCGTGTGTGCCAGGAACTAGTGTCACGAGTGTCACGGGCAACTACAGAATATACAATGACTACAACATATATATATGCAGGGTCTCAGTCTGAATGAAATAGATAGAGAGCATAACAAAAGAAACTCCAGGGTGCTGCTAGGAAGTCGCCAGGAAAGCAGCTCACCGTGAAGTATGACCACGCTATCAATATCTGGCACCGGCCTGAAAGTCAGATGAACCAGCCTCCGGACCTGTACAATCAGTACAGAAAAGGAAAGAAAGTGCAGCATGAGTACATATATATAAATATGTACCCAGTGAGTATCCCGTCTAATCTCGAAGAAGTAGTGACGAGAGGTCGACTCGATACTCACTAAGGTCCAACAGTCGTAAAGTAAGCAGGATGTAAAGAAAACTGTAGGCAAGTAAAACAAATAATCAAGTACATCAATATCCGGCATCAAATAACAATCTCAAATCAAACAAGTTTGATATCCGCCGTGGCGTACGGCCCGATCCCACCCTGGTAGTCTCAATCTCGCCGTGGCGTACGACCCGATCCCACCCTGGTAGTCTCAATCTCGACGTTGCGTACAACCTGATCCCACCCAGGTAGTCTCAATCTCGCCGTGGCGTAAGACCCGATCCCACCCTGGTAGTCTCAATCTCGCCGTGGCGTACGACCCGATCCCATAATATAATCAATCATCACTCTGCCGTGGCGTATGGCCCGATCCCATAATATAATCAATCATCACTCTGCCGTGGCTCTCTTATAACTTCTTTAATCAAGCCAAGTACCACACGTTCAAAGACAACAATACCAATCACACAAGTATACAAGTAATATCTATGCTACAACAGAGGAAAGCAATGAGTATGCTGTGTCCTAACTACCCGAACGAAGCAGTAATAGCCACTACGTACGGACTCTCGTCACTCGGTGCGTACGTAGCCTCCAAACAAGATCACATAGCAAACAAGGTTACCTAGAGGGATAATTTCTCTCTTACGAGGTTAGAAAGGAGACTCACCTCGATAAAAGCACTCCTCGGACCAAGGACTGGATCAAAAGATGCGCCCGAAACTCCGAAACTACTCTTGACGGTTCACAACTAGCCAGACATAACATAATTGAATCAATTTAAGGTTCAAGAAGGAGAATTAGCAAGAATTCCTAATGTTTAACATTCTTGGCGATTTTTGAAATTTCGACCCCGGGCCCACGCTTTCGGATTTTGAAATTTTTTGAAGGATTAAATTACTCGTAGTCTAAGGATCGTAATTACATAATTTATTTAGGAATTTATTGGCTAAGAAGGGGTAATTAACTAATTTTCCCAAAATCCCATTTACAACCCAAAACCTAGATTTTTCCAAGAATTAGTAGTTGATTTCTTTGTTAATTTATGTATGAAACTAGATAAATTAATAGAATTTACTTACCTCTGCCGAATTTGGGTCAAGAGCAGGTTCTTGAAGCTCCTAGATCTCTCTAATAGAGGTGAAAGGGTTGAAAAATGAAGAAGACCCGTAATTGGGCATTTAAATACTGCCCAGGAAAAAGCTTAACTGCGATCGCGACACTAGGCCTGCGATCGAGAAGGGCAACCAGACTGACCTCTGCAATCGCATCAGAGGTCCTGCGATCGCGAAGAACATCTGGTCTGACCTCTGCGATCGCGGCAGAGGGCCTGCGATCGCGATGAACAATTTCACCCGGCCCAGCTGCGACTCAATGCGATCGCGAAGCTTTGGAACCCAGAACCCTGCGATCGCGGAGGGGAGGCTGCGATCACATTGAACAATCACTAGCTCAACAAAATCCTTCTCCGCGATCGCAACCCACCTTCTGCGATCGCAGAGAAGGAAACCAGATAGCAGATTTTTTTGGTTTTTCCAATTTAGCTCCCGGGGGTCTAAAACACCCCCGAGCCCCTCGGGACTCCGTCCAAAAGCACCGGCAAGTCTGTAATCATGATACGGACTCGCTCGAACTTTCGGAACACGAAAAACAACAACGGATCTGAAAATCAAACCCCAAAACCAAATTAATCAAACTCAAGAACTTTGAAATTCTAGAATTCATTACATTGCGCCGAACGGGTCTATACTACTCGGAATGACCCCAAATTTTGCAGACAAGTCACAAATGACTATACAGAACTATTGTCGGTCCCAGAATTCCATTCGGACCCCGATAGCATGAAGTCCCGTTCTAGGCCAAATTCTAAACTTAAGGAAATCCTGATTTCCATTTCGGGCGTTGAAACGCTCCCGGGTCATCAGAAATCCGAGACGAACATACACCCAAGTCCGAAATGATCATACGGAGCTACTAGAGATGTCAGAACTCGATTGCGAGGTCGTTTGCTCAAAATGTTGACCGAAGTCAAACTTGGCCAAATAGGCCAGCCTTAAGGAACCAAGTGTTCCTAAACCATCCAAATCATTCCCAAATTCCGGGCCACCCGCTCCCGCGAGTAATAAGGCACGAATAGCCTCTATGGAAGGTTTCATTTAAGGAAACGGGACCCTGATACGCAAAACGACCGGCTGGGTCATTACATTCTCCCTCTCTAAAACAAACATTCGTCCTCGAACGAGACTAGAATCGTACCTAGAGTGCTGAATAGCTGTGGATATCTGCTCCGCATGTACCGCTCGAACTCCCAAGTCGCCTCCTCAACTGGTTGGCCTCTCCACTGGACCTTAACTGCAGAAATTGTCTTAGACCTCAACTGGCGGTCCTGCCTATAAATAATGGCAACTGGCTCCTCCTCGTAGCCCAACTTCTCATCTAACTGAATAATGCTGTAATCAACCACGTGAGAGAAGTCGGCGTGATACCTCCGAAGCATGGAAACATGAAAAACTGGGTGAACTCCTGATAAGGATGGAGGAAAAGCAAGCTCATAAGCAACCTCTCCAACCCGCTTCAGCACCTCGAAAGGACCTATAAATCTGGGGCTGAGCTTGCCTTTCTTCCCAAACCTCATAATGCCTTTCATCAGTGAAACCTTCAACATAACCTTATCTCCCTCCATGAATGATACATCACGTGCCCGCTGATCTGCATAGCTCTTCTGCGTAGACTGTGCTGTACGGAGCCTCTCCTAAATAATCTTCACCTTTTCCAAGGCATCTCTGACCAGATCTGTACCGTATAACTTGGCCTCACTAGGCTCCAACCACCCAATCGGAGAACGTCATCGCCGACCATATAAAGCCTCAAATGGAGCCATATCGATGCTGGACTGATAACTATTATTGTATGCAAACTCCGCCAAAGGTAAGAACTGGTCCCACCGACCCCCGAAATCAATCACGCAAGCCCTGAGCATATCCTCCAAAATCTGAACTGTACGCTCTGATTGGCCATCAGTCTGAGGGTTAAATGCTGAACTAAGGTCTATCTGAGTACCCATCTCGTTGTGCAAAGCTCTCCAGAAGTGCGAAGTGAACTGAGGACCCTGATCTGAAATGATAGACACCGGCACACCATGCAACCGGACTATTTCGCGAAGGTAAATCTGAGCCAACCTCTCTGTAGTGTAAGTAGTAGCCACAAAAATGAAATGCGCCGATTTGGTCAGTCTGTCCACAATGACCCAAACCACGTCAACCTTCCGCAAGGTCCGAGGCAACCCAACCACGAAGTCCATGGTGATACGCTCCCATTTCCACTGAGGAATGGGCATCTGCTGAAACAAGTCTCTTGGCCGCTGATGCTCGTACTTAACCTGCTGACAATTAAGACACCGAGCCACATGCTGAACAATGTCCTTCTTCATCTGCCTCCACCAGTAGTGCTGCCTCAAATCACGATACATCTTCGTCGCTCCTGGGTGAATAGAGTACCGAGAACTATGCGCCTTTGCTAGAATCCTTCCCCTCAGGCCATCAATATCAGGAACACACAATCGACCCTGGAGTCGCAGAACACCATCCTCGC
>MDKH01196646.1:0-16109 GCA_005239495.1 Nicotiana undulata | reverse complement strand
CGGTCACACCAGTAAATTCCCACCAGTAGTTCAATTGCTGGTTTTTGACCCCGGTCGGGGTCCAGGAGACCCCTGGGCCCACTCGAGCCCTCGAAAAATTATACCAACAAGTCCCAAATCACATGACGGACTTGGTCGAGCTCTCAGAACACTAGAAACATCATTCAAACCAAGAATCACTCTCCAAAACCCCTTAGATCAAACTTAGGATTTCAAGAAAAATTTCAACGGCTCATCAATACGCCGAACGGGTCTACACTGCTCGGAATGACCTCAAATTTTGCGGACAAGTCATAAATGACTGTAAGGAACTATTTCCAGTTCCGGAATTCAATTCGGACCATGCTATCACGAGGTCCAATTCCAGGCTGAATTCCAAATCACATGAAATCCTGAATTCCAATTCAGGTGCCGAAATACTCCCGGGTCATCAGAAACCCGAGGCGAACACACTCCCAAGTCGGAAATCATCATCCGGATCTGTTGGAGCTGTCAGAACTCGATTCCGAGGTCGTTTGCTCAAAATGCTGCTCGGAACCAAAATCAGCCAAATAGGCTAGCCTTCAGGAACCAAGTGTTCCTGAACTGGCCAAAACACTTCCGAATCTCGAACTACCGGCCCACACAAGTCATAAGGCACGAGTAGTCGCTATGGGAAGAGTCATTCACGGGAACGGAGTCCCAACACACGAAACGACCGGCTGGGTCTTTACAAAATCATCCACACAATCTCCTCAACCCACACTTAAAATTGTGCAATGTCCTCAATGCAGACTATAAATAACAAGAGGGTAAAATAGACTCCCTAGTAGGCCAAATGCCGAAGAATTAGCAGCTCACGGGATACTCAGACTTCTCTCATGTATGATTATTTATGCGGGTACCTCACACTTAGTTTCAACCACACTCTCGCTTTTGCACTCGCCTATGGATTTGACTCCATGCTCCTACTCCTACAAAACAAAAATAATACTACAAAAAATAACACAATAAAGAAACAAAGTAAAAAGAAAAATAAAATTGGGTTGCCTCCCAACAAGCGCTTGATTTAACATCGCGGCACGACGCCATCACTTTCACCATTTTTCTTTCCACTTTGAGGATATAAATTGCGCTCCCAATTTTGTAGTTCCTGCGACGGTGGTGTAAAAATAAAGGAACCAAGCAATAGATATCGCACCTTGCACTTCTTGGCCTTTAAGTGAGGGATGTCGTTTTTTCTCATTGGTATGGCAAATTCAGAATATAAGCACTTTGTTCCTCATCTATTGACTCCTCCATATGCTCGACTGGATCAATTTTCATGTTACCAACCAAACACAATGTTGAAAAATGGTCAGAATGATGTCCAATGTGCTCCAACTCCAAATCTGCATTAATTTTGACATCCTCAATAATATATACTTCCTCAACCTTAGCATCATCCACAAGAACATGGTCTAATAATTGGTATTCTCGTTTTAGCTCCTCAATTTGGTCTAGAAGATCTTTTTCAGCTCCACACAACTCATCACTAAATTTTTGGGCATTACATGCATCAACCTTTGCTCAATTGAGCCTCCAAGTCGCGAATAGTTTTGCGGAATTGGTCGATCTCTTGTCCCAATTCAACTCTGCCTTCAATAAAGTGTTGTATCTCATTTTTAATTTTCTCGCGGAAACCTCCCTTTCCTCCAATAATTTCATGTGCATATCAAGAATGCAAATATCATGTTCCACATCATCCAATTCGTTACTCATGTCAACCTCACAAGAATTATTAGAATCAACATAAGAAAGGATTGGAGTAGGATAACAACACTTAGGACAATTGTTCCAATTACCACCTGTTGATACTCAATTTTTCCTCAAATTATTTTCCAACTTGTATATATGCTTTCAAAATCACTCTTAGCAATAATGAGTATCTTTCCTAATTTTTACATATTTTTATCTGAATTATTTCCATATTTCAGTATTTCGTATTTAAACAATTCATAAATCATGCTCTAAATAAATCCCAAAATATTCTCCAATTTAATATGTCGTTTATAATTACTGTTTATTTTATTAAAATTCAATTATTTCATAAATTGGCCAATTGAGTGCTATTTATTTACAATTACAATTGTTTTGCAATCATAGCCTAATTAGTCATTTTATACCTTTAGAATCCGAATTTATGTCCTTCATATTTTTAATCTTGTCTAATTATTGTAATTATACTTATTATTAACTTAATTTCATTTTATACAATTATTGGCTATTTTAATTAATTAACTATCCTATTAAATTGGGCATTTCACAACTAGCCTCTTCCTATTTTAATTTTAGCCACATTTGGCTGACTCAATTACCCAACCCTCTGACCCAATTGAGACCAGCCCAAACCCTCCTCTTACCCGGCCCAAACCCCAAATCCATCTGGATCGTTGATTAAATTATATCAACGGTCCATATCATTAATTTCCTTAATTAACTCCCCAACTACCCCGCGTCTCTCTCATTCTTCGGGACCTCACTCTCTCTCATCTCGTCCCTTCCTCTCCTCCTTCTCTCTAGAACCTTCTGGGTTCTCCTTCTTCTTCGATGGGTTTCCACCGCCTCTCCGGCCACCTCCAGTCTTATCCCTTTCAATCACCGGCCACCTGACGCCCGTCTCTCTGATTCCCTTCGTCTCTGAGTTCCTGTGAAGCTTCAACCATACCAGAACGGCCATGGAGGCTCCTGCCTAGGTTTTTTCCGGCCTTCTCCGGTGAGGTTCGACTCGATGGTGCTCTAACCATCACCATCTCTGAGTTTTACAATAGGTTCTCCGGTTATCTCGAGTTCTCTTATGAAACCTAATTTTTGCCTAAACCTCTCAGATCTCTAGTATTTTCAGCGATTTAAACCTGTTTCTTTATGTTTTACACTAATTTACACTCAATATTTAAGATTCATCAGTTTTTAAAACGTCTTACTCCCTCTTTTAAAATTAGGGTTTCTCAAAGTTCTTCTGCACCTGTTTTAAACTGACTTCTTCTTTATGTTTAAACCTTTCCCTTCGCATATCTCGGCTGATTCTATGTTCTTACTACTTTTTAACTTGCATATGTTAAAAAGCCCTAATTTTAAGATATTCTTTACATTGGTTCTTCGTGTTAGCATGACTACCTGATTCTTGTTAAGTTCTGTGGTTACCATGCTACGAATGGGTTATTACTGAGTCTTTAGCCTACTTGTATCACCTATGTGTGATTGTATTCATATGAATTTGTTCATCTCTTGCCTCTTTCTGTGTATATTGCTGACTCTGCCTGTTTGCTACGACTGTTTGTCCTTCCTTATTTATATATTAAAGCATGGATTCATAACTCTCTTGATTGATTCTATGGACTGATTGAAAGACTTCTGTTAAAACCTTAGAATCCTATTTTTCTGTTTAAAGTTAATTGATTCCTTTACCTTATATGTTGAGGTACTCTGTTTGCTGAATCATTTTCCTCGATTGAAATCTTCTGAACCTAGTCCTAATTTACTACTCTGTACTTACTAAGCTTGATTCTCTCCTTGATTGTCATATACTGATTTTCCCTTTGCCTTATGTGACACTGATTCTCTACCATTTGAACTTGAATCCCTTAACTTAAGGGATTACTTGTCTTAATAGTCTACTGATTAATATTAGCTCCTTAATTATCTTGCTACTTTGATATTTTCCTTATTCAATTTTGTACAGCCCTGTATTTGCCTTATATGCTATGTGTTTTAACCATTTGAGCTTTTAAAATCCTTTGACTTAAGGGAGTCGTGTCATATTTCTATACTGATTGATTTTGCCTTCTTTTATTAACATGCCATTGTGATTCTTACCTTATTTACCACTTGTTTTCAACTATAAATACCCTAGTCTTTCAATAGCGACACACAGGCTGAAAAAACCACACATTAGTCGAACATTATTCACTCTCTCTACTACTCTCTTGTTCTGCTCCTCCTTGCTCTCTATCTTGTCTCTATTATTACTACTTGCTACTTGCTATTAGCCGGCTGCCAAGCCAAGGCTAATTCTGTGCTACTTAACATTCTCCTGCTGCTCTCTATTTGCATCACTGGTATGATCTAATTAACATTAATGCACTCAAAACAATATGCTTTACTTTTGTTTAAGGTTCCTACTATTCCTTTTGTGCTTCTATCTGTGGTTTTACTGCTTACCCTGGTACTAGCATGCCTAACCCCTTATATGATTTCTCTTCTTCTTCTTCTAGAGTAACTTAATCCTGTATTATTTTCTATGGTTTACTATGGTCTATGCTGCAGTGGTTTCATATTCCTCCTGCCTGTTTATTACCTCCTGTATGTTGGATTAGCTGCTGCGAATTATTTGGTATCTCTAATGTGCTGAATCTGTACCTAAACTGATTAACACCACCCCTATTTGTCCCCTTAATCACTTTCCCTGTTTGTGAATAATCTCTCTGATGTTCTACTGAGTTCTGAATCCCTGTTGTTCTTAATATTGGTTCTTTTGTGCTTTCTCTTAAACCATGTGATTTCAAAACTCCTTTTTCCCAACTCAAACTCTTTTCCAAAGGCACTTCGCAATTCCTAGACCCTTAGGTTCCACCCTCCTCAGTGTGAGCATCGCTTGGGGAACCATGAGACACTGAGGTAGGGCACTCTACACCGCACTTATGTAATTATCAATATTCCTGGGTGCTGGTATTGGCCAGGGCCTCACTTAGGACTTTGGGAGCTTTGCCGTACCCATGCCATCTAAGGCTGTGAAAGCAAAAGGGGTGAAGCTGGAAGATTGGGCCTGTGTGAAGGCTCCCTATAGAGTTAGCTTCTTCTTTTCTTTTAAGTGATGTAATTTATTATTCTTGGTCTGTAATAATTTGTAAACAAATATTTGGGGCTGGATAGTGAACATGGGAGGGAACTATGCATGTTTAGTATAGTACGGGTAGAAAATATGACTTTAGGAACTATTTTTCCATATGTGCATTAGCTATCCTGCTTAGGACATGCATAAAACGCATCATGAATCTTGTCAGCATATTTGCGTCATCTTGTTCACAGTTAGTAATTATAATCAAGCACTAAAAGCTGCTATAATGTATCATTCATGCATGCCACATAGAAATCATGTCTAGGATACTACTTCGTGCATTAACTATTCTGCCTATAGGATTTTATTTGCAAGCATTTGAATGATCAACTAACTTGTTTAGTCTAATAAATGTGACCAAAACATTCCCTGCAAATGTATTATCACTTATGTCTTAAAATCAGACCTAGAATATGCATGCTCACCCTTAGGCAATACATATAACGCCTAGGCAAACTTTAGGCCTAATTAAAATCTAATCAACTATGTTGGGAACAATCTATCTCTTTTAAAAACCTCTTGGGCCTTGCTGATTCTGCCTCTTTGAAACCCGCTCTATTTTGCTAAACTCCTATGTTGTTTCTTTTATAAAAAAAAACAATTCTAAAGCTACGTATTTTTTCTGAAAAACTGTTGCTCCTTTACTAAGAATTTTCTCAAACTATTGTGCATTTCTAAACCCTAACGCTGTCTTTAAATCACTGTATCTTATTTACTCATTTTTTTGAAAAGCATTTCAAACCCATGCTTTAATAAATTTCATCTATGTTTGCGGAAAGGTTTAATCATTGCCTATTTCTAAGTTTTACTGATGCCTTTATCTACTATACATTTTGAAATCAATTGTCAATTTTTAATTTCAGTTCTTTAAAACTAGACTCCTACTATTTTATTAAACTTCCTATTTTTGAACCCTACTGCCTTTGCTAAAATGCCTTTGCTAAAATGCCTTGTCTTCAAACTTTCCAGTGAGACTTCAATTGTGCTTGAGACGTGCCACTTACGTTTTTAGTTGTGGAGGAACTTGTGAGCCTATTACTTATCATATGTGATTCCCACTACATGTGTTCCACTTGTTTTTGTACTGTCGCTAGTATTTTATCCTTTACACCTAAGTCAGCCTACTCCCCGCCTTTGGTAGGATTAGTAGTCCTAATCACCCTCCATGTCTTATAGGATGGGACGGGTAACGGCACGCAATAAGCGTTTGTGACCAACACGCGCATTTTAAATAACCTTTACGGGGTGGGAAGGGTAGAATACGGATATGATGACTGGTGCGCTAATACCACGTGTAGCCGCCTCCCAGAGGTGTGACATACCGAGTATTGCATTGAAGTGATCCGTATTACTTTAAACCTAGGACACTTCTTTTCAAAATGTTTATGTTATTCAAAACCTTTAAAGATTTTCATACTTGTTTTAAATCCCCTCATATGTGAACCTTATTTGTTACTTGCTCACCGTCCAAATTCACAAAACTTATTGGCTGGGACCCACAGTTGTGGATCCTGAGGGGTGCCTAACACCTTCCCCTTGGGATAATATCAAGCCCTTACCCGTTCTCTGGTAATGCAAACTAGTCTATGAGTTATCAACTCTAGGTTCCCTAACGCACCGCTAAATCGTTAGGTGGCGACTCTTCCTTTTCTTTTGAAGGAGTTGTGCACAATGTCTTAACCCGATCTCTCCGTACCTAACCCGTGCGATAGAAAAAGGGGACGCGACAACATGGCAACTCTGCTGGGGATATTCCCTAGGCTTGTATCATTACAATTTGCTTTGTGCTTTTGGACTATTAATTGTCATTTAAATGCTTACACCTTTTCCTATTCCCCGTTATATGCCGTTAATTGTTTAAATTTTGCAAATATTTATTTCATTTGAACATAACTGACGTATCTTCATGTTTTCTTTGTAACCGCTTTCCATCATCACTGCTGTACTTCCTTTCTTTACTGCTTTTCCCAACATGAAAATACGTGCCTATCTGTTTAATGCTTATTGCTGCATATCATGCTCCGCATTCATACTCCACTCGTGCCAAAAAAATCCTATAGCAACGCTTACAATGAGTGGTTGCGCTATTCCAATATTATTACCCCCTAAATTCGGAAAAGCGTATTTGCGGTAAAACTAGTCGATCAGCGGTGCAGTCGGCAGTTCCGTGCCTTCCCCCTTGAGTTCTCCGCTCAAGGGTACCAGTCTAAAACCCCAATAGAAACCTTACTCTATTGTATGTTGCATGCATCATGGTCAAACCTAGACTAGCTAACGTGTTGTCCGCACAATAGCTTTTAAGATAGCCTTGTCCAAAGTCCATTGGGTTTCCCTGTTTATTTTGCAGATATGAGGCACGAGGTCCCCAGATTCGGCATGGTCACCAACATATACCCAAAGCTTCTGAATTGGTGGGAAGACTTGCATTCAAGCGACAAAACAGCAGTCAGAAAACACCTGGCCAACCTTCCCTCTCTTTTGGATATTCGGCCTAACAAAATGATGATAGAGGCTGCTACCTTATTCTGGGACTTCTCGAGTTGGTAAAGCTGATCGAAGGGAGCAGGAATGCCGAATCTAGGGAAGGTCCTTCTGGGACCAAGTAGATAGGGGTTGTCTTTTATTTTGTCTCCTTTGATGTAATAAGGCCATCAGCCAATAGTGACTTTTATTTTTTGCATATTTGGAATCGTTTTGAGATTTGTCTATTTTTATCATCAATAAAATGAGGCATTTAGTATATAAGTTCTCCAAATTAATTTGTCGCTAGGCCTACCTCGGGCTTAAAGAGGTTCCCCAACTTAGGATGCGTTTTACATTTTCGCATTATGTGTTTAAATTACCGCAATATTCTTTATATCTCCACTAACTTCACTACCTTTTGTTAGTTATTCCCCTTCCCCCAAAGGTTGGTTCGTGCACTCTGGCATCAACAGCTTATTGCACCAGATAAAAGGGCCCTCCTTCTACTCCTCCTCCCAATCCTCTCAAAGGAAAAAGCAAGGGTAGAGTCAAATGGCAGATGCAAGGGGTACTAGAAAAGACAACAGGGATGAACAGGTTGAGATCATTGACGGTCAGGGTATTCAGGTTCTGCACGAGGGTATGTCTCCACTAGAGAAGAAGCTGCTAAAGTTCCAAGAGGAACTTGATCAAGTCAGGAATTTGGCCCACTTATCATTCTCCCTCAATGTTCCAGACGTTCACTTACCGAATTCTACGAACCCCACTTTACCACAAAACATCCCCAAACAACCAAGTCATCCAAAAGATACCGTTCCACCAGTACCACGCAACTACCACACTCCACCTCTCCAGGATCAGACAAGATACCACTTCCAGGCTTATGACAACCCCATTTATGTGGAAACTATGGCTCACTCCGCACCACATACATATGAATCTGACGAAAAGGACAAGCTCATCAGGAATCTGGCTGAAGAACTCAAGAAATTAACCAACCGAGTTCAGGGCGTCGAAGGAGTTAAGGGGGTTGAAGGGTTGAATTATGAGGACCTCTGCATACAGCCCGACATCGAACTGCCTGAGGGGTACAAACCTCCTAAGTTCGAGATGTTTGATGGCACTAGGGATCCAAGAGTCCATCTGAGGACTTATTGAGACAAATTGGTCGGCGTCGAAAAAGATTAAAGGATCCGTATGAAGCTCTTCATGAGGAATCCTGGTACATCAATCAGGATCCAAAGAAATAGACTAGTTGGGTGAATATGGCTACAGACTTCATGGATAGATTCAGGTTCAAAACAGAAAACGCACCGGATGTGTTCTACATCTAGAACTTGAAGAAGAAACCAACCGAGACTTTTCGCGAGTATGCTACTCGTTGGAGGTCAGAGGTTGCTAAGGTCAGGCCAGCCTTGGAAGAAGAGCAAATGAAGACGTTCTTCATGCGCGCTCAGGATCCTCAGTATTATGAGCGGCTAATGATGGTCGAAGGGAACAAGTTTTCTAATATCATCAAACTGGGAGAGCGAATCGAGGAAGGTATCAAAAGCGGTATGGTCACTAACTTTGAAGCTTTACAGGCCACTAATAAAGCTCAGCAATCCGGTGGTGTGTCTAGGAAGAAAGATGTAGGAGCCGTGATGGTGGCACAGCAAGCCAAGTCCCCTCCCAAATACCAAGTATACCCCGCACCTTCCTTCACATACCAACCAGCTCCAAGTTACCAAGCACCTTCACTCGCATACCAAGCTCCACCGCCCACATATCAGCCTATCTCACCCAGATACTCCCAGCCAGCTCCCGTCTATAATGCCTATAACTCCCAATCATCTCACTACCAATCACCACCTGCTCGCCGAAACTTCCCCAGACCTCGCCCAAATTTCGACCGTCGTCCACCAAAACAGCACACTGTCATAGCTGAAGCTATTGACTAATTATATGAAAAGCTTAAATCCGCCGGTTATGTCACACCCATCCCCGCTGTTACCCCCAAGAACCCCTCTCAGTGGGTCAACCGAAACAAAACTTGTGCTTACCACTCCGGCATGAAGGGACACACCATCGAGGAATACCTCTCTTTGAAAGAGAAGATACAAACCCTCATAGATAACAAGATCATCGTAGCTAAGGACTCCGCTCTTAGTGTTCGCAATAATTCGCTGCCTGACCATAAGGGTGGTGTCCACATGATTGAAGTTGATGATGACTGGGATCCTGAGGGATCAATTGGGCTGATTGCAGAGGGTGATCCGAAGAAGCCTATGATCACTCTTAATCCGATCGTGGTCCAGATGCAGCCATCTGAGGAAGTTGAGGTAAACATGTCCATTCCACTTGAGTTTGAATCGAGATCATCCGCCAAAGGAAAAGCCCCAGGGCCGATCGAAGTTGAGTTTGTACGACCGCTCGAAGTTGCAGTCCGGCCATATGTAACCTATACTCCAGCAAGAATAAGAATGATTTCACCTATTCCCGTGGCAATGTCAACAATGACGCCCTTTTATTCAGACACTATTCCATAGGACTATACCGCTAAAGTAAGGAGGAAAGGTAAAGGCAAGTCTGAAGAAGCTATCACTGCACAGGGTATGACGAGAACTGGCAGAGTTTATACCCCTGAGCATTTGGCCGAGTCCAGAAAGCAGGCCATTAATCGGCCTCCCATCATTGAAACAGGTTCTGATGATCAGTGGAGAAAGATACAAGCTAAGGAGTATTCAGTCCTCGACCAATTGAACAAGACACCAGCTCAGATATCCATCCTCTCCCTGTTACAAAACTCTGAAAATCACAGGAATGCTTTGTTAATGGTGCTGAGTGAAGCATACGTGCCTGACAATATCACCAGCGGGGAAATGGCCAACATGATAGGCCAAGTGCTGGAGAGCCATAAGATCACTTTCCATGAAGATGAGCTACCGCCTGAGGGGCTAGGGCATAATAGAGCACTACACATCACTGTACAATGTGAGGATCATTTCATCACAAGGATCCTAATCGATGGGGGTTCCATCCTCAACATCTGTCCGCTGGTCACGCTCAAGAAATTGGGCAAAGGTCTACATGAGATAAAGGAAGGAGAGATCAACGTAAAGGCCTTCGATGGTTCGCAGAGATCCACCATGGGAGAAATCACTTTGTGCTTACAGATAGGACCAACTTGGTTTGATGTAGACTTCCAAGTGATAGATGTGCCTGCATCCTACAACTTATTGCTGGGTCCACCTTGGATCCACACAGCTGGGGCCGTGGCATCAAACTTACACCAAGCTGTGAAGTTCAAATGGAACTATCAAGAGGTAATCATTCATGGCGATGGTAGCAACCATATCTACGGTCGCCAGACCTTTCCGATCATCGATGGAAGAAGAAAGTTGGGCGGAGAAATCTATCATAACATATATCGTGTCAACGCTATCGACAAAGGCAAGTGGTGGAACAATAAGACCGAAAGCATACTGAACTGGAAAAGGTACGAGCCGGGTAAAGGGCTCGGCAAGCATCTTCAAGGAATAACAAAACCTATCACACTCAAGAAGCATGGTACTACCTTTGGTCTAGGGTATGAGTACACGTGGGAAGAGTTCAAGGACTGGTCGCCACCATGGCGCGGCCCCTATTATCCATTGGAGCAGCCAATACCCCGCATAGAGCAGACTTTCCAGCCAGCCGACGTCATATATGGTACAGACGAAGAAGAAGCGCTAGCAGCCATGAGGGATCTATTTTTGGATAAGGAGGATATGGATTGTTGTGTCATTCTTGAAGAGGAGGGGGAGGAAGGTCCTTCCATACAAGTCGTGAGCAAGGGATCACATCTCAGCAATTGGTTTGTCAGGACGACCAAAGCTCGCCGAGTCTCGGGGTAGCAAGGCTAACAAAACAAACATTATCTGCAGTTCATTTATTTAAAGCATTTCCTTCCTCTTGCATTTTTAATTTTCTGCAAGAAAAGAGCTCTTATGTTCGAACATTTACTCGATTTATCAAAGCATTTCCAAATTTTATATTTACTTATATTCACTTGCTACTGTTTTCCTTCCCATTACTTTACACAGCATTTCTATTACTCATCTTGATGAACCGACGATTTTGACTTGCAACGAGACAACGCAACAAACGGATTCCGAGTCCGACGAGGATAATGTACCTGAGGATATTATTAAAGAAGTCGAAAATTTTGAGAATAGACCTAAGTCTAACTTGGAAGAGACAGAGGTTATCAACCTGGGAAACACAGAGAATGTCAAAGAAACACAATCAACATTCATCTATCGCCGTCAGAAAAGGAGGAATATACAGAATTTCTAAAGGAGTATGGGGACATATTCGCCTGGTCATATGATGACATGACTGGCCTCAGCACATCTATTGTGGCCCACAAGCTACCAACCAATCCAACATGCCCACCAGTGAAGCAAAAGCTCAGAAAATTTAAACCAGACATGAGTTTGAAAATCAAAGAAGAGGTCACCAAGCAAATCAACGCCAGAGTTCTCCGGTTGGTCGAATATCCTACCTGGTTAGCCAACATTGTGCCGGTACCAAAGAAAGACGGGAAGGTCAGAGTCTGCGTCGACTACCGGGATCTCAACCGGGCCAGTCCAAAAGACGACTTCCCCTTGCCAAATATACATATCTTAATTGACAATTGTGCCAAGCACGAGCTGTAGTCTTTTGTAGATTGTTTTGCGGGTTACCATCAGATTTGGATGGACGAGGAAGATGCTGAGAAAACGGCATTCATTATGCCATGGGGGGTGTATTGCTACAAAATGATGTCGTTCGGTCTAAAGAATGCAGGGGCCACTTACATGAGAGTCGTGACTACTATATTCTATGATATGATTCACAAGGAAATCGAGGTATATGTGGACGATGTCATCATCAAATCAAAGAAAGTTGCTGATCACATGGAAGATTTGAGAAAGTTCTTCAACAGGCTAAGGAAATACAATCTGAAGCTTAACCCTACGAAGTGTGCATTCGGGGTCCCTGCTGGGAAGCTGTTAGGGTTCATTGTTAGTCGTCGAGGAATAAAGCTAGATCCATCAAACGTCAAAGCCATCCAAGAATTGCCACCACCAAAGAACAAAAAGGATGTTATGAGCTTCTTGGGGTGCCTCAATTATATCAACCGGTTCATAGCCCAGTTTACCGTCATTTGTGAGCCAATCCTCAAGATGTTGAGAAAGGATGTTGCAACCAAATGGACTGAGGATTGTCAAAAGGCCTTCGACAGAATCAAAGAGTACCTCTCAACACCACCAGTCTTGGTACCCCCAGAGCAGGGTAAACCTCTATTACTCTACTTGGATGTATTACACGGGGCTTTCGGTTGCATTCTCGGGCAACATGATGAAACAGGAAGAAAGGAGCAAGCAATTTTCTATCTCAGTAAGAAGTTCACCCCATATGAGGCCCGGTATTCTCTATTAGAACGTACCTGTTGTGCTTTGACTTGGGTCGCACAGAAGCTGAGGCATTATTTTTGTGCCTATACAACATACCTCATATCAAGGATGGATCCGCTTAAGTACATCTTTTAGAAACCTATGCCCACTGGCAAGCTGGCTAAATGGCAGATTTTATTAAGTGAGTTTGACATCATTTACGTAACTCAGAAGGAAGTCAAGAGACAAGAATTAGCCGATCATCTTGCTGAGAATCCCGTAGACGGAGAATACGAACCTCTAAAGATGTATTTCCCTGATGAAGAGGTATCATTCGTAGGAGAGGACATTGCAGAATCCTACGACGGCTGGAGGATGTACTTTGATGGAGCCGCAAACTTCAAAGGCGTGGGTATTGGAGCGGTCTTAATTTCAGAAACCGGTCAGCACTACCCGGTATCCGCCAAACTCAGGTTCCCCTATACCAACAACATGGCTGAATATGAGGCTTGCATCCTTGGGCTCAACTTGGCCATCGACATGAATGTTCAGGAATTATTAGTAATTGGCGATTCAGACTTATTGATACACCAAGTTCAAGGAAAATGGGTGACAAAAAATTCCAAGATATTTCCATACCTACATCACGTACAGAAATTGAGAAAGAAGGTTCACAAAGATTGAGTTTCGGCATGTTCCCAGAATCCAGAATGAGTTCACCGACGCCCTGGCTACCTTGTCATCCATGATCCAGCATCCAGATAAGAATTTCATTGATCCTATTCTGGTAGGGATTCACACTCAGCCAGCTCACTGTGTACACGTAGAAGAAGAAGCCGATGGAAAGCCTTGGTTTCATGACATTAAGAAATACTTGGCAGAAGGAGAGTACCCAGAACTTGCAAGCGCCACTCAGAAGCGCACTCTTTGAAGGTTATCAAACAACTTCTTTTACAGCGGAGGAATCCTATATAGGAGGAATCCCGATCTGGGTTTGCTAAGATGTGTCGAAGTGAAGGAAGCGACGGAGCTGTTGGAGGAAATACATGCTGGTACATGCGGTCCTCATATGAACGGGTTTGTTCTAGCAAAAACGATTCTTCGGGCTGGTTATTTCTGGATGACCATGGAAACAGACTGCATCCAGTATGTCCGCAAATGGCATCGGTGTCAAATACATGGGGATATGATAAAGGTACCTCCCAGCGAGCTTAATGCAACAAGCTCACCCTGGCCGTTCGCCGCTTGGGGCATGGATGTTATTGGACCAATCGAGCCTGCTGCCTCCAACGGACACAGGTTCATTCTGGTTGCTATTGACTATTTCACCAAATGGGTCGAAGTCGCATCCTACAAAGTAGTTACTAAGAAAGTGGTAGTCGATTTTGTCCACGACCGCGTTGTTTGTCGATTTGGAGTTCCAGAGTCAATCATCACCGATAATGGTTCCAATCTCAACAGTGATTTGATGAAAGTAATGTGTGAAACCTTCAAGATCAAGCACAAGAATTCTACAACATACAGACCTCAAATGAAAGGAGCCGTTGAGGCTGCCAACAAGAACATCAAGAAGATATTAAGAAAGATGATAGAAAAACACAAGCAATGGCATGAGAAGTTATCATTCGCTATGTTGGGGTATCGCACCACGGTTCGCACATCAACCAGGGAAATTCCTTACATGTTGGTATACGACACAGAAGTCGTCATTCCTGCCGAAGTTGAAATTCCATCCTTGAGAATTATACAAGAAGCTAAACTCAGCGACGCAGAATGGGTAAGAAGCCATTATGAGCGGTTGGCCCTCATAGACGGAAAGAGAATGAACGCGGTTTGTCATGGGCAGCTATATCAGAAAAAAATTACTAGAGCCTTCAACAAGAAAATCAAACCAAGGCGATTCTCTGCCCCGGCAGCTGGTGTTAAAAAAAATTTCCTCATCAAGACGAAGCAAAAGGGAAATTCTCGCCTAATCTGCAAGGCTCGTACATGGTTCACCGATTTCTAACAGATGGAGCACTCATCCTCGCAGAAATGGATGGAGAAGTTTGGTCTAAACCTATCAATTCTGATGCAGTCAAGCGCTACTATGTGTAACCCTTTATGCTTTCTATAAATGTTGTAAAATGAACTACGCCTGACCTGATTTCCATTTAAGAGGGGATACGTAGGCAGCCCTGTGGGTTCAGTCACATTCTAATAAAAATTTCATTTTCCCCACGAATGGAAACTGGGGCAGAATTTTGAGGAGGGGCCTCAAATTTCCGAAGCAAGTTCAGCCGAGCACCGCACCAGTAAGAGCCAGAAGTTTTCACCCATCAAACTGGGGCAAGGGTTGAGAATGAACTCTCAAATCTCCGCAGCAATAGAGGTTGCAATGTCTTGAACCGCGTCACGGTCGTCGGTTCATCCAAAGAAAACTATGCTTTCTATATATCATATCATATTCTACAAAATCATGCATATTTATCTTTTCTCAAAAAGCAGTTTGTTTTAGAAAAGCTACCCTCGCGGTACAAGTAAAGTCATCATCATCAAGCAAGCAGGACGGATCAAGCCAGTAGGGGATACGAACTAACCTTCCCCTTTATAAAACTCACGATGTTTTTTTGAACGCATGCATAAAGACGGCAAAAGCCCAAAGTATCTTTTTATCTTTGCAAGACATCTCAAGACATTCTCAAACCCGTCCCGCATTGTCAACATTTACTATCACCGCAAGCAGCTCTATATTCACAACAATCATATCGCCATAATTTATCATCAGCTAAGAACTCTTACTGTCATTTTATCTTCCCACACTTGCATTTGCATAAGGCTACCTTTCTGCCTTACGAGACTAAGCTCTGTCTCCATCTGCATGAGGTTAAGCTCTATCTCCATTTGCATAAGGAAATATTCTTCCTTCCGAGACTAAGCGCTGTCTCCCTGCATTTTATTTCTTGCATTTGCATAAGGCTACCTTTCTGCCTTCCGAGACTAAGCTCTGCCTCCATCTGCATGAGGTTAAGCTCTACCTCCATTTGCATAAGTCTAATATTCTGCCTTCCGAGACTAAGCACTGTCTCCTTGCATTTTATTTCTTGCATTTGCATAAGGCTACCTTTATGCCTTCCGAGACTAAGCTTTGTCTCCATCTGCATGAGGTTAAGCTTTACCTCCATTTTGTCACGACCCGAAATCCCACCTTCGTGCCATGACTGCGTCTAACGTTGAACCCGGTAGACAAGCCAACGTCGAAGTAATTAAAACTTATTAACAACAAATATGAACAAGCTAACTAAAATACAACATAGCACTTTCGAAATGAAACCCATAAAAAATTCCAAAACTGGTGTCGCATACTCACGGACTATCTAAGAGATTACTACAACAAAAGGTCTGAAATAAAT
>ML294995.1:0-38095 GCA_005239495.1 Nicotiana undulata | reverse complement strand
AATCACTCTCCAAAACCCCTTAGTTTCAAACTTAGGATTTCAAGAAAATTCAAATGGCTCACCGATACGCCGAACGGGTCTATAATGCTCGGAATGACCCCAAAATTTGCGGACAAGACATAAATGACTATACAGAACTATTTCCAGTTCCGAAATTATATTCGGACCATGATATCATGAGAACCAATTCCAGGCTGAATTCCAAATCTTATGAAATCCTGAATTCCAATTCAGATGCCGAAATACTCCCGGGTCATCAGAAACCCGAGGAGAACACACTCCCAAGTCCGAAATCATCATCCGGAGCTGCTGGAGCTGTCAGAACTCGATTCCGAGGTCGTTTGCTAAAAATGCTGCTCGGAATCAAAATTTGCCAAATAGGCTAGCCTTCAGGAACCAAGTGTTCCTGAACTGGGCAAATCACTTCTGAATCTCGAACTACCTGCCCACACAAGTCATAAGGAACGAGTAGCTGCTATGGAAAGAGTCATTCACGGGAACGGAGTCCCAATACACAAAACGACCGGCTGGGTCGTTACATGGTAGGTCAAGCAGAAATAAGGAAAATATCGGTCAAATACAAGAAATGAAAGAGTATTAATCATAAATCAGTAAAGAATAAGGGAGGATCTCAAACCCTAGTTGAGACTGATGCCTTGAATCGGACAAAAAATACAAGGACCGTTCAATATAACATGTATTGTATACGGTTAAAATCGGGCTCGACCGATTTTGAAGATTTCTGTTGACATCGGGAGCAGACCCAAGGTGCAACTCCGAAGAGAATTAATCGAGGGGAAATACCGAGGATAGATGCACCTAGAGGCAAGGAAAAGATCGGAGCCCGTCACTGGAATGCGCAGGAATCCCGTGAACACGTGATTGAAGCTGACAAGCGCCTGCAAAATAGTACAAACCCGTACCAGACTGCTGAATAGTTGTACCAGCTGTTCTCTTTTCTAATAAAATCTTATGTACTGTGCTAAGACTCCCCTCCTATATATAGGGGACCCTTATCATTTTTTGCACACAACATATTCAATACAAGGAACAAGAACATTCTTTGCTCTCTAGCTCAAACATCCTCTATTGTCTCTTTACCAATATATTACTTGCATTTATTGTATTTCATTGATTGTCTTTCATTTATTGTCTATCATTAATCATAAATAGCCTCCTCAGAGGTCTGTAGCATCGTTACATCTTCATCGATCCCACATCACTAACTTCGAGCCTCAACCTCGAGGATCTACCTCGGCTAGCTCGGAACCCCTGATTCAAGGCATTCTAGTTTGCCTATCCTTAATCTCATATCATTCTGCCTTATTTTCACTATTCACACTTAGCGTCTATTGCCTAACAACTAGCATTAAAACAAATCGCATATTTTTAGAGCCACGTAATCAAATTTAATTATAATTACCATTTTCGAGGTAAACAGTTTAGCGTCCACCGTGGGGCTAAAAATAATAGTGATTGTTTTAGTGCTGATTCACTAAAAATGCAAGTTATCCTTCACACTTTTTCTTGTCCAAGAATCTTTGATTTCAGGTCAAAATGTCTGACTCAGTGAATGCACACGAAAGCCACGGCTCTAAGAATTATGGGGAGAATGGTGTGGTTGTTTTAGATGTTGGCGCACCATTGCAAAATCGTGACAGCACACCGGAACTAACCCCCGCAGGCATAGATTCGTGCGACGCCCAACATGATGATGCCAGCTCTCACATTGATAGGAGCACGCACCGAGAGGACCAACATGAAGCACAAGGAACCCTCGCTCAAAGGGAAAGAGGGGCCAGCCTCCACATAATCTTCGAAATGCTCCAGGCACAACAAGCGGCGATTACTCAGCTGCAAAACCATCAAAAGATTTCGAGCGCAATGGCACCAAGAACGGCCCCTCGAATCCAACGGATACCGGAGGAATCAGGCAATAACGTGTCAATAGCCGACCCCATCATTTTGAAAATGCTCGAGGACCTCACAAAGAGGATAGAGTCAAGGTTCCCGGAGAGAGAACCGAGGTCATGTAAGGAAAGATACCAACCTTACGCCGAGAACCGAAGAAACACCAGAGGAAGCAGCACACCCCAAATCGATCACAGGATGGACCGGGGGCGGTATCCTCGAGGACCAGTGAACAAAGCAAGATTCAGCAAGCGTACGGGGCCGTCGGAGGTACCCTTATCGCCCAAATGCAACTTCAGCATTGACTTTTCAGATATCGTATCAACCATGGGAGAAATAAAAGACACCAGGTGGCCAAAGCCCATACTATCAGACCCTTGGCAAAGGAACCCTAACCTGGTATGCGAGTCTCGCAGTACGCACGGTCATAGGACGGAAGATTGTAGGCAGCTCCGAGAGGAAGCAACCTGGCTAATTAGTAAAGGGCACCTCCAAGAATTCATCAGAGGCCGAGTTGTAACTCACCATCAGGAAAGGAAAACAGCTCGGAGGAGCGAAATAGGAAAACCACAGCACGTCGCCCATATGATCATCGGAGGGACCGACGTCCCTTAAGGAGCCGTGGCCAAGAGGACGAAGGTATTCACAACGACAGGTAACAAAGGTATATTTGGGAACGAGACTAACTCCCGGATTTAGGAGAAAATCGTTCAATTCTTTATTATTAGCATCGACTTCTTTGCTGTGCCCTTTTGAGGCATGACAGAGATCCCGTCAGAAATGATCACCCACCGGCTGAGCATCGATCCCAGGCATAGGTCACCGGTAAGGTAAAACATGTGTTCATCAAAAGCAAGGTAACTAAGCCCCTCGAAGTAGGGTCCATTAGGGACGACTGATATGGTGATAACCCCTAAGGAGGGGAGTAAGTTAAAGTATGTATAGATTGTAGAGATTTATATAAGTCATGGAATATGTAAGTATACATCGGCAATATGCCAGTTAAGTCCCTGCGCGCAAAGGACCATTCAATTCATTTGCAGGAGACATTCGACATTCTCGGGAGCTACAACATGAAACTCAACCCCGAGAAGTGCGCATCCGGGACATGTTCGGGCGAATTCCCAGGTCTTATAGAATCGAGGTTGCCGGATAAGAGCCATCATTTCTTCTCCATGCTCGAAAGGAAAAACAGCTTCGAATGGACTCCAGAATGCTAACATGCCTTAGAGAAGTTGAAGCGATATCTATCAAGCCCGTCTTTACTCCACACCCCGAAGGAGGGAGAAACACTGCACTTATACCTGGCAGTATCCGAGGTAGAAGTAAGTGGTGTGCTGGTTCGAGAAGAACAAGGTACACAATCCCCCGTCTACCATGTGAGTCGAACCATGGGAGACGCTGAAACCAGGTACCCTCTTCTAGAAAAGTTTGCTCTTGCATTAATTAGTGCATCTCGAAAATTAAAACCTTATTTTCAATGTCATCGCATTTGTGTTTTAACGACATACCCCCTCCAAAGTATCTTGCATAAGCCCGAGTTATCGGGCCGATTGTTCAAATGGGCCATCGAACTCGGAGGATATGAATTCGAGTATCAGCCCCGAACGACTATCAAATCCCAAATTTTGGCAAATTTCATGGCTGACTTTGCCCCCCCCCCCCTCAAATACCCAAAGCGGAGAAAGAACTTCTGCTAAAAACGGGAACATCCTCGAGGGTGTTGACCCTGTTCAATGATGGTGCCTCGAATGTGAAAGGGTTCGGGCTCAGCACAGTTCTAAAGCCACCCACGGGCGGCATGATTAGACAATCTATAAAAACCGCAAAATTGACTAGCAAGGAAGCCGAGTATGAGGCTATGATTGCAGGTCTGGAATTGGCCAAAGGCCTAGGAGCCGAAATCATCGAGGCAAGATGTGATTCCCTCTTGGTAGTTAACCGGGTAAATGGGAGATTCAAAGTTCGAGAGGATGGGATGCAAAGGTACTTAGGCAAAACTCAAGTCACGCCACATCGTTCAAGGAGTGGACCCTGACCCACATACCTCAAAGAGTAAAATAGCGAGGCAGATGCCTCGCAAATCTGGGATCGACCGTCGAAGAAGATGACGTACTCCCCGGGGTCGAGGTTAAGCGATCCAAATCAGTTATCGAGGAAGGCCATGCCAAAATTAACTCCACCAGCCTGACATGGTATTGGAGAAACAAGTATGTCGGTCACTTGGGAAGCGAGAAGCTACTCGCAGACCCAAAAGAGTCAAGAGCCCTGCGAACCAAAGCATCTCGGTTCTCTCTTGACGAAAGCGGAATTTTATTAGAAGGACCTTCGACGGGCCCCTAGCGGTATACCTGGTATCGGGGGATACAGATTATGTGTTTCGAGAAATCCATGAAGGTACTTGCGTAAATTACTCTGGCACCGATTATCCAGTCCGAAAGGTGATCAGAACAGGTTATTATTGGGACAACATGGAAAAAGACGCCAAGGAATTCATCCGAAAATGCGACGAATGCCAAAGATTTCACCTATGACCCACCAACCCAGTGAACAACTACATTCGTCCTTGTCGCCATGATCATTCATGAAATAGTGATGGACGTCGTCGGACCCCTGCCAACGGCATCAGGTAAAGCCAGGTTTATTCTATTTATAACTGACTATTTCCAAAAATGAATAAAAGCGCATGCCTTCGAGAAGATAAGAGAAAAAGGAGTCATTAACTTCATATGGGACCATATCCTATGCCGATTTGGGATCCCCTTCGAGATAACCCGTGACAATGGAAAGCAGTTCATCAGAAGAAAGGTGACGAATTCCTTCGAGGACCATAGGTCGGAGGGATTCTATCAACACCCTATCACCTCTGTGCAAACGGCCAAGCCGAATACACAAACAAAATCATCGTTCAGAACTTAAAGAAGAAGTTAGAAATGAAAAAGGCAGATGGAGGGAAATGCTGCCTGAGGTACTATGAGCCTATCGAGTGATCCTAAAAACAAGCACATGGGAGATGCCACTCTCTCTGGTATATGGATCCGATGCTTTGATACCGGTCGAGGTCGGGGATCCAAGTGCCAGGTTCCGGCATGCTACCAAAAGTTCAAATGACGAAGCCACGACCGCATCCCTCGAGCTATTAGATGAGAAGCGAGAAGCTTCACTGGTCCGAATGGCCGCCCAAAAATAAAGAATCGAAAGATACTATAACATGAGAACAAATCTCCGACACTTCAGAGTCGGGGACTTAGTCCTAAAGAAAGGTCACCCTAAACGCTCGGAACCCCGATAAGCGGAAGTTAGGCCCGAGCTGGGAAGGATCATACAATGTCCTTGGAGCAATCGGAAAAGGTCCCTACAAACTCGGCACCATGGAAGGCGAACAACTTCCGGGTAATTGGAACATATCAGCGCTCAAACTCTATTCTCATCACGGCCAAGGTATAACCACCCTTCTATTTTCATTTGTGTACTCCACACTAAACTTTTGCAGATATCCGAGGGAAGACATCGAGACATCCTCCAACTCCAAAAATCCTTTGGGGTTTAAAGCATGTGTTGCACTCTTTTCCTTCGATCGGGTTTTATCCCTAAAAAGGGTTTTTTACCGGCAAGGTTTTTAATGAGGCAACATCTATATGCTACCCAAGGAGAGCTCACACAACTATCCAAGGCTTCTCTCCAATCAACCTCGAATACTGGGGGGCATCCCCCCAGGAGATCGACTCCTCGGAAAAATCGAAGAAAGTCGCCAAGAAGAGTCTCAACAGGAAAATGATGTATTGGGCCAAACAGTCAAATGAACCGTGCTCGCGTAGAATAATTGAGCCTTCGACGGTGAAAGTATGTATGCTTGTACTGAATAATCAAAGGAGCATCTTTTATACAAAACCTCGTACTTCCAAAGAATTTTTCTTTCTCACAAGAGATGGATCAAGAGCCAGAAATTTCCCTTACACTCGGGGATTGACGCCGAAGACTCGAGGCCGTAAGATCCTAAGTGGGTAACCTCGAGCCGAAAAGCCCGTTGTATGGCAGCATCAAAATTGTAAGTCCTATGGGTGTGATTAAAACTGTAAGTCCTACGGGCGTGATCGAAACTGTAAGTCCTACGAGCATGATCAAAACTGCAAGGTCTCAAGTAAGGCACGACCAAATCATGCGACCTTGTAAAAGGCACAATCCAATTTTTAAGCCAAGGCTATATATTCGAACTTGTAAGACCCCTAAAAGGCATACCCTCGGATATAGACGCCGAGGATACCTCACTCGGGGACCATAGGCTACGGCCAAATACAACGACTCCAGTCTAGGTTACGTCCAAACACAAACACTACGGTCGATAGGCTCAGGCCAAACTAACGCGACTCGGGGACGCCCGACTGTTGCCATAAAATCAAAATCCTTCGAAGTTATTTCGAAAAGAACCGATTAAAACTGCAAAAGAGCTTCGATGATTTTCATGTCAGCTCCAAACAACGAAAAGGCTCAAGACAATTCAATCGTAGGGCAAAACCTTCTGAGGTGCTAATTTATCGTCACATAACGACTCGCAATCGAGGTTTTTTTTGAACTGTCAAAGAGTCGGACGAACACAAAAACTTTAAATAAGTCTTTAGCGAGGGAAAATATAGCCATACTAAAGATCATATCGACCCAACGCGTAAGAGCCTTGACGCTAGCTTAAAAAGCCTCAGGGCTAATTCTAAAAAACCTAAGGGTCGATAAGCTCGAGTCGTAACCCGACTCAAAGACTGAGCCCAAAACGGTTAACTAAAATGCCCAAGGGCAGACGCTTCAAAAGCCTCAAGGATAAATCAGAACTTGAGGGCCGATGAGCTCGAGCCACAACCCGACTCGAGGACTAAGCCCGATCTGGTTAGCTAGAATGCCTAAACGCAAATGCATAGAAGGCCTGTAGACCAATTAGAGGTCATACCAACCTAACGCGTAATAGGGGCTTTGCCTTCGTTTCCGTCATCCTCCGAGCCACTGCTCGACTCACCTTCGGAAATGAGCAAGGCAACAACCTCTTCTTCCAGGATCTTCACCCTCTCGATATCGGTAGCCAGATCGATGCCCCCCGTATACATATCCTTGAGAGACTGCCTTTGAGACTTTAGCCGGGCATGTTCCACAGCTCTGGACAGTCGCATCTCGGCCTCCTCAGATACCTTCCTGGCCTGGGCATTTGCGGCAACTGCATCCTCCTTGTACGAGGATACGAGCGCTGCGGCTTTAGTTCTAGTTGCAGATACCGCAACGGCTGACTCGGCTAAAAGATCTTTGCATTTATTATTCTAAGCCCTCGCACCATAAAGCTGATGCTCGACCAGGGTCGGCTTCTCCTGGAGAGTACCTCTCTCGGTGGCCATCTTACTCACGCATCGTTTGAGTTCGAGAACCTCGGCATCTTTGACTCGGAGTTCTTCCTTAGCCAGAGCATCTTTTCTCTCCATCTATAAAAATTAGCCTGATTGAGTCAGAACACTAGAGGGCGGGTGGATACAAAGGCAAAAACATATAAAAAATTGCACCACCTGCTCAACAAGGCAAGTACTCTCCCAGGACGCCGCCTCAAAACTAGCCCGAAGGCCATGGAGTTCCTCCTCCTTCTCGGAAAAGCGAGCCCTAAGCTCATTAGCCCCCAAAGTATGCCTCTTGCACTCACCTTCATAGTGAGCTAAATCGACTTTAAACTTGGCAAAGGTCTGATCGTAGTGCACCTTGGCCTGAAAGCATGAGGGAGACAAGTGAGAAAGACAAGGATTAGGGTGCCGAGCGAAATTTGCGGAAGATTACCTGTTCGCAGAGCCTGTCGAGCTCGCTGAAAATGAGCGAGGCGTTAGGCTAAAGGTTTCCCTCGGTCGTAGCAAACAGCCCATCAAACACACATTTGTCCTCAGTAAACACCCCTGCATCGAGGAATTCCCAGGCTCAGGCATCTTATAACTGACCTGAAAGCAAGGTCGGTCCCGGAGGAGAGTCTCTCACTTCAATAACACAGGATGGATTGATCGGGGCCTTCTCTTGCCTCTGAGGGACCTCAAACCTAGGCCCCTCCGGCCCACTAACCGGGCACACGCTAACTCAGGGAACGTCTTGATTAACAGCAAGCTCAGGAACGTTACCAGATACTTCCTCGAGAGGCTCCTCAGCTCCAGGCGGGGTAGAAACAGCGTCGAGCTTCGATTTAGATACCTTCGTCTCAATGACCATCGGCTCGATCGGACGTGAGACAGTCGAGTCTTCTCCTACCACGGGCAATCCAGAAGGACTATTTCTTTCCTCACCTCCGGCTCGAGAACTCTCAGAAACTTCGAAAGTTAAGGCCGTTGAATCAGCGGTGGATTTTTTCACTTTAGCCTTCTTTGACTTCGAAGGCCCGACCGACAGTTTCTTTCTTTTCTTCTTCTTCTCTTCTTCAAACTTCAGGGTATCAGGTTCCTCAGGAGGAGCCTCCCTCATCACGGAAGCCTCCCCCAGACCTGCACAAATGTAAAATATGACCGCCGGGTGCGAGGATATATTCAGTGACGTCTCTTCGAAGAAATGCAATTACAACAAGGGTAGGGGCTTACCATGGTTCTTTGCTTCCCACCGAGCCGCCGACAAATCGTGCCACACGCGCTTAACATATGGGCAGACCGAATTTAGCTGGCCAATCCAACCCGAGAGATCTTTAACCGAACCGGGGTACACTGTAGTGGCTGTTACGACAGCAGGAGTTAGTGCATGGAGCAATAATTCAAAGGAAAAGAAGAGACGTATAACTAATATATGTACTTACGTTCTATGTTCCACCTTTCTAGGAACGACATCCTTTCCGCCGAGATCAGGTCCGAAGTCCTAACCCGGATAAAGCGGCTCATCCATCCTCTGTCCTTAACCTCGTCGGTACAGACAAAGAAAGCTTTCGAGGCCCGGCGCTGAAGTTTAATCAAGCCACCACGTAAAAAGTCGGGGGTTGTGCATTTTGACCAGGTGGTCAAGGATAAAATGCATTCCCTCGACCGTGTTCACGAAATGTCTGGTCATATAAACAATGCGCCAGAACGACAGGTGTATTTGACCAAGAGTCACTTGGTACCATTCGCAGAAATCAAGGATCACGGGATCTATTGGGGGCGATAACGGTTCCACCGGGCCAAGGGTAAATGGATAAGTATACACACTGAGAAAGCCGACCTCGTAGGTGGTTATGTCTTCCTATCGAGAGGGAATCTTCACCAACACTTAATCCCCTAGTGGCAGTCAGCTTTTACTTTCTCGATGTCCGATATTACGCTGATATATCAGGACATGGGCTCACATCGCCCTGGCCTAGAGAAAGGTTTGTCGATCTTGAATCGGAGGCTATCACACATGCTCTAGGGATGCATTCCTCGAGACGAAGAGGTTCCATTGCCTTCCCTTTAGATGAACATGAAGAAGAGGAAGGTTTGTCGCCTTGGGAAACACTGGAGGAAGTCTTCGCCATTTTCTTGCAAGGAATTTTGAAGAAAGGAAAGAAATATAGTCATAGAAAGAACACAAGGAAGAAGTAGGAAGGATTTTTTAAGGGCTAGAGGATGCGGTGAAAAAGAAGAGGCAAAGGCAGGGGTATTTATAAAGAACCATCATGTGCTTTAGAGGAAGCCAAAAGACAGTAACTATTGCAATCAACTCAAAGGCTTCCCAGTGTTTGTATGGACACGACCCTTTGGATTCCCCTCTGTCGCGTCAATTGCTTTATATGACACGGGTGATGCAATAATGGAAGCATTAAAGGATGGTGAATTCAAATCGTTTCTTGTCTCTTCATTCCAAGAAATGCGAGGACTATCTGTTTACGGTTAAAATCGGACTCGATCGATTTTGAAGATTTTTGTTGACATCAGGAGCAGACCCGAGGTGAAACTCCAAGGAGAATTCCTCGAGGGGAAATACCGAAGGATCGACGCACCTCGAGGAAAGGAAAAGATCGGAGTCCGTCACTGGAATGAGCGGGACTCTTGTGAGCACGTGATTGAAGCTGACAAGCGCCTGCAAAATAGTACAAACTCGTACCAGACTGCTGAATAGATGTACCAACTGTTCTCTTTTGTAATAAATGCTTATGTACTGTGCTGAGACTCCCCTCCTATATAAAGGGGACCCTTATCATTTTTTGCACACAACATATTCAATACAAGGAACAAGAACATTCTCTGCTCTCTAGCTCAAACATCCTATATTGTCTCTTTACCAATTTATTACTTGCATTTATTGTATTTCATTTATTGTCTTTCATTTATTGTCTATCATTAATCATAAATAGCCTCCTCAGAGGTCCGTAGCATCGTTACAGCTTCATCGATCCCACATCACTAACTCCGAGCCTCAACCTCGAGGATCTACCTCGGCTAGCACGGAACACCCGATCCAAGGCAGTTTGGTTTGCCTATCCTTAATCTCATATCGTTTTGCCTTATTTTGCTATTCACACTTAGAATATATTGCCTAACAACTAGCATTAAAACAAATCGCATATTTTTAGAGCCACGTAATCAAATTTAATTGTAATTATCATTTTTGAGGTAAACATGTATAGAGACGGATGATCGTCCAGATCTTCATAGAATCAAAGTGAATCTGCCCGTTATTGAGTGGTAGTTCTTGCCAAAAATAGGGAAAGAACTAAGTGATTCCAACAACATAGTATAATGATAGAATATTACAAAAGAGGTAAGTGGATCATGGATTGATTCCATGTTTGAGCCGGAATCGGAGAGGATTAGGGGTTACGGCGGCTAGAGTTTGACAGATAGAGAGAATGGGAGCCCGATAGAGTTCAAGGGAGGCGGGTGAAGGGGAAAATCGGTTAGGGATTTAGGTGAAAGAGGGTAACTAAAAGGGAGGGCGTAATGTGGACCGTTGATCTTAGAGATCAACGGTCACGATTTAAAGCGTCCTGGTCGGGTTTATTTAGGCGGGTCGTGACAGGGTTAGGCAGGTGGGTTTATTTGATTTGGGTTGGGTTATTGGGCTAAGACAATTTGGGTGTTGGGCTAGGTAATTTAGTTCCGGAAAATAGGGAATTTAGAGGCTATTAGTTAAATACCCAATTTAATTAATAAAATAATTTATAAAAAATGATAAATAAAAAAGTAAAAATATTATTTGTGCATAAAAATGATTAACATCAATTATATATCACTATAAAAGCATGAAAAGTTATTTTTTGCATAAATAAAGTAATCATAAGTATATAAGGGCTATTATTGCAAAATATGCAATTTTAGCCTAAAAATACAAATATAATTATAATAGATGCACCAAAAGCTTAATATGGATATAAATGAAGAAGTTAGATGGTAAAATTATTTGTGATGCAATTAATGATTATTTATTTAATAAAATATGGGAATAAATTGATTTAAAAATCTTTAAAAATTATGAAAAAATTAGGAAAAATACTTTGATGATGCTCATGCACTATTTTGAAAGTATATATGTATATTTGAAATATATGAGGGAAAAATTGGGTATCAACAACGTGGACTTGCTGCGAGCTGCATTTCAGGTTACGATCCGCAACCAGCAGAGTTTCCTCTAGAGTTATTTTTATTTTCCTGTCTAAATTGTATTCCGGACAGATGTTGTATTATTTTACTTCCTAGTTGAGGCTCGTGCACTCGTGACACCGGGTTTTTGGGGTACTTATGAGTGGTTCAGTATTGTAGCTGGGAAAACATTCTCATTTACTCTGTAAATTATTTCTGATCATTTAATTGAAGGAAACTTTTGATTTCAAAATACTAAAAGGAATAATCAAGTTAATCTATTATTGTTGACTTATCTGACAGGGGTATTGGACGCTATCACGATCATTAATGGATTTTGAGTCGTATCACTTATATATGAATACACATGTCAACTAGTTCTAGAAAGTCATAGCCCTTCCATAGTTGGTCAAATAAGATTCAGTTTTTCCAGGTAGTGCCCTAGAAGTTCGTTTTAGTTAATAATACTAGAGGAATACGTATACTGGTACTGTATTGTAAAGGTACTCATGAGCTGATTTTGAATCAAATGCGATAATATTATTTTGCAATTAGATTGGTAATAACTCAAGTTTAATAGATAAATCAAAACTGAATAGTAGAAATAAATTAGAGATAATATGAGGAAATTTATAAATCATAAGTTTAGAAAATAATATAAATTAAATAAAAATATTATTAAAATTTAAATAATTTACAATTTTCGAGCAATATTTTTAAAACAAAATAAATATTTATTTTATGATTAGGAAACTATATATTTATCTATATTATATTAAAGAGTAAAGTTTATACTAATATTACAAAAAGTTACAAGTTAATGAAAAGCCACATGAAATATAATAAGACTATATATTAGATTACACAATTAGCAAAATTATGTTAAATTATTAAAAACATTACTATTAGAAATGAAAGGGAAAGGCTAATTGAATTTGAAATCAGAAAGTTGTTAAAACTATGATTAGAATGCTCAAATTATTGATAATATCACGAAATTAAAGTCTTATATATGAAAAAAAAATAACTAAAATACAAAATAAATTTCTAATATATGTACTTTTACTAATGAAAATTAATAATTAAATTTTTATTAAAGCTAAAAAAGAAAAAAAAAGTACATAATAAATAAAATTACATTGAAAATATTACTACAACATTTAGATATAATGTGTTCAAACAACTACAAAAATATTTTTTTTATGATTAATATCTAAATTAAGTGCAGTTAGTTTAAGTTTGAAAGCATAACATAATTTTTGTAAACTGCGTTCCAATTTAAAAAATAGAATGATAAGAATTACTTGAATTTGAGATGAGATTTTTTATATTTCATAATTTTTGTAATTTTTGAAAATATTACGTAAAGAAATAAAATGATAGTAAACATATTACTACATACAAATAATATGTTCAAACAATTAAGAAAAGAGAATGTATAAAAAATAGAGTTAGTGTGAGGATACTTATACACTAAATAAATTAAAAAATTAAAAAATATTTAAAAATACTACAATAAATTTAAATTATTTAAAAATTTTGAATAAGAGGATACAAACATAAAAATATATCAAATTTCAAGAATAAAATATTTATATTTATTAAAGACTATTAAAAGAATAATAGGTAAGACATTAATTTAATTATTAAGCTAATAAAAAATTATATGATAGTACATTAATATTAAATAATAAATAATACACTAAGTATAAGAAAAAAGAATTTGAGTGAAAATAATGTGATGAATAAGACATATTTAACTTTTAGATAAAAAAACAAAGTGATAGTAAGAAGTTTGTTATAATAATATGACCTAATGTGCTCAAGCAAGACGTATCACAACATTATATGTTTAATATTCTTTAATATTGACAGTGAAACGAAATGCAAGTATTAAAATCAAGGGGTTAGGTTGCTACAAATATTTAAAAAAAATTGTGCACTACAAGATTTGAACAATAATTTCATATCCTACTTCATAATTAATATCTAATGTTATATAATTTTTGAGGTTTATATTTTAAAGTTATTTGCACATGGTTCAAACAACCTACATCACAATTTAACATGATTTGTGTTCGCGCGAGTACTAATACTTGTAAGTATAACGGTACTGTATTGTAAAGGTACTCATGGGGTGATTTTGAATCAAATGCAATAATATTATTTTGCAATTAGATTGGTAGTAACTAATTTTTAGAAGTTAGTTAGGATGGTTACTGTTATTACTTATTCCCCTTCCATTTTCCTTTTAAGTTGGAGCAATCCTGATAGTATTAGATAGCGTTTGACCACAGATTTTCAAATTTATTTTAAGATATCTGATTTGGGTGAAGTTTGATTTGAAAATAAAAATTTGTTTGGACATAATTTTTCAAAACATTCACTTTTAAAAAAAAACATGAAATGTGACTTATACCCCATAAATTCTAAAAGCTATAAAAAATACTCAACAATACGAAACAAACAAACTTGATAATCATGTATATGTAGAACCTTCATCGATGCCATTCATTATCATTATCATAAATCATAGTCCTTAATATAAATAAGTTTAGCACAAAATTATCATTTTTATTATGAACTACATAATACACTATCCTAAAATCATAACCTTATAATTTAATATGAACTGCTAATAAAATAATTACTAGCTACTATAATTCGTCAAATTACAATAATATTACAAGATCCATCAGTCCAAAAGAAAACGATAGTAATTAGTTGGTCGTTAGTTGGGTTATAATAGATGGTGGGCTTTTTATAAAATACAAAAATTTGGGATAAATTTTAAAATTGTTAAAAAATCTAACAGTAATATTTTGGGCGAAAAATAGGTCTAGAGCTAGTTTTGGGATTTGAAAACATGGATAAAATCTATAAATAAACATGTTTTGCCAAAAAAAAAATGAATTTTTTTGACAAAATCTATGATCAAACGGGGGCTTAGATTCTACCTTTATCTTTTTTATGTTGAAGAAGTCCAGTTAAGGGATAAGCAAAATAGAAGAATTCAGTGAGACTTTTTTTTTTTTTTTTTGCTGGTGAAAATTCAGCGAGAAGCAAACATTTTAGTGTTTACCTCTATAAGCAATGTAGTTTATTTCAGAGGCAAATCCAGTATTTGAAGTTTATGGGTTCCTATTATAATCTCAAATTAATATACAATAAGAACTGGGTTCACAGTTTCATATTTATAGATATTTAATGCATCTTTTAATAAAAATACAAGGTCTCCGCAAAAGTTACTGGGTTCCCGGGAACCCAGTAACTATACTCTACATCCGCCACTGGTTTATTTGTTTGAAAGTAATTTATGTTCCGCACGTCGAAATCTCTGTTTAACTATAATTATATTTTGTCAATTATTGAATAGATAAAAGCTATCCGTAAATCTTTTTACTGGTTTGTGTGAAAACTATAAATATCACCTTACCTTTAAAATTATCAGAGGTTGATGCCCGTTCATGAAGAACGGGCCCAACGACTTTATGTAGAATGTAATGCTATTCATTTACTCAATATGCCAATTTTCAGCAAAATATTATTTATATATACAATATCTACACATCTACAAACAACAATGGTTATATCATATATGAGTATATATATCTCCATCTTATTGATGATCCTTGTAATTTGTCTATATAAGGAAAAGGTACCCCAAAACCTTTTAAACGGAGTAAGTATTTGAAAAATAGTATCTTCATGAGTCATGACTACTTAAATGTAAATGGTTAAACAACTCATAACATATAAATACCAAATAAATTGGAATACAAGGTAAGCGACATTTCAAAATTGGTGAGACTTCATAGAAGCCATGGTCCTTTGTAATTTTCATAGATACTTTGAATATTGCTCCAAAGAGTATTTCTATTAGATATCTTAGTACTAGCATATATAGAAGAAAATAGTTAAAAAGTATTGATCGGACGTACCTCAATATTTGCATGGATCTCTTGATTTCTTCTAACAAAGTCCTTCATTGTAATAACATCAGACTTCCACAATGTCACCATCCCTCCAGACTGCCCCTATGTTGGGACTTCGTTCATTTGGGTAAAAGGAAAGTAATTGAGAAGAGAAATATGATTTTCCATACGAGTCTCTAGTAAGGTGACTACACTAGAGTTGTGTGTGTCATTCATTTCCCTCACTCTCTGTGGAAGGGATGATGGATTCCTCCTGATCAAAGGAACCAGAATCATTGCATGGCTCCCAAAAGTTGGGTCTTGTGGGGGTCTGACATCCATCGAGAATTTGTAGAGTGCCGGTGGCAGTCGAGAACATATCTCTTCTCTCGCATTTCCCTGAATAGATATACTTTTACATCGTTTAGACTTGAAAATCTAGGATTCGTTCTGACCAACAGGTTCAATTCCTCTGCCTCTTCTATTTGATGTTCTTCTTGTTCTGGTGGATTGGGAAGAGGGCGTTGTTTGGGAGAATTGTATTGTACGTTTGAAGGAACATGTAGGGGTACATGTAATGGAGCACTGTTTGCATGGGGAGGTGCATGCATTTGGGTGGTCATCTGTGTTGTTGCATTGTGGTTGGTGTGGACCAAGGCATGAATATGGGGTTCATGTTCGAGATGTCCCCAGGTGGGAAGAATGGGAGGTCCATTTGCATGTTTTGAGTTTGGATTGGATTGAAGTGGGGTGACAGACTCCATTGATTCCTCATTGTTTGAGCTGGTTTGAATTCATTAAGGGAGCTAGAGAGTGTAATATATTGTTCATCCAGACATGGTTGAGATAGCTGCTCATTGCCATGTGCATCCCTTCTCACACTAATTGTGCTAGGAAGTGAGTATTTTGGAGTACTATCACGGTTTCCTGTCCATATAATATCACGTTGAATGATATTGCATGGCCCATTAGACCTTGTTCTATCCAATAGAGGGGTTGATGATCCTGAGGGAGTGGTGGTTGAACAAAGAAATTGAACTAGGCGATATCTCCTTCGTTGAGATATTAGAATTCTTAGCATGGTTAATGGTTGAAAGTTGGTTTATGCTGAAGGAGTGTATGGATTCTTTCGTTGGGTTTAATAGGTCACTTAATGTGCTAGGAAGCTTGCTACTTATTACCTCTATTTGCATGTCTTGAAGGTTGCTTGAGCATGCGGGTTTTATAGGATTTTGGATAGATGTTTTTCTTAACATGTGTTCTATCTCATTGGTCATTTGTGGGATAGTGTAATTATCTTAGGACAAGTGTTGTTCTAGTATTTTATTATCCAAGCATGGGGTAATTTCATTAGCGGAAGAATTTAAGTTGGCAGAAGAGATTTGAGATCTTTGAAAAACGTTTTAAGCGTGTTAGTAGGGTAATTAGGTTATTATTGGAGCTATGAAGTGGATTATTACCATGCATGTAATTTAATTGGTCCTCTTTTGTTGCCACATGGCCATCTAGGCTAGGAGATGGGGCCACGTCCAAGGTCATGCATTCTATCTCAGGCGGATCAATCCAAGTCTCAAATTTGTTTCCAGTAGCACTGAAGATTTTTGATAACATATTTGCTAGAAGAAACCTTATTGGTTACATTATAGAACTGCATTTTATCTAAAGATTTTTTTATTTAAGAGATTAGAAGAGAATATACCTGGCATGTGGGCATTTGATCATTGTTCTTGCCCGGTATTTGCCCGTGATTGGCTTTCTTTATTTTTGAGAAGTTCACCATTTGCCAAATATTTTCCTTGATGAACTGTAAAACATCTTCTTTAACGCCTAGGAGTTCCTTTTGTGCCTTAGATTGGTTGGCAGTAGAGTTCAAATAGGAGAAGGGGCATTAAGTATAATTTTATACTGACATTTGGATTAGGCATGGCCTAGCCTTCCACATTTCTTACATAGAAAATTTCCATTCTCATAAAGAATAACTTGCTTATGCTGACCAATGAAGATAAACGGAATTACTTGAACTTTCAAAGCCATTTCTATACATAATCTTGCATATCTTCCTCTTAGGGTTGAAGATATACATGCATCAATTTTGAAAAGCTTGCCAATTTTGTTTTCAATTTTTTTCAGGATTAAACCATTATAAAATTCCGTTGGTAATTGGGGAAGACGTATCCAAACAGCTGTTTGAGAGACCTTTGCTTCTGAAGCTAGAAAATTTGGTTCCCATTTTTGAACTGACAGCAAATGCTCAAAAATGAACCAATATCCATTATTTAGGGCTATTAACATATTTTCCTCGTTATTGAATTTAGTGATGTAATAGTCACACCAAAATCGATTAGCGAGAAGCTCTCCTTAATTTTCCACAGTTCTTGTAACTTCTTTTTAAGAAGGTGATGTTGGATTCTTCTCCCTTGAAGCTTGACTATGATTGAGTATTTCCATGGCTGGTAGATCTGTTGAAAATCTTCTTGAGATAATTAAACTTGTCGATCATTTGTAGAGTCGATGAAATGATCATCTTGCCCAATGTTTTATAATTTCTATATCGGACACTAGTGTCAATTATCACATTGATTGAAGCATCTTGATCACCCTCTACTAATTTTTTTTTGAAGCTAGGGATGGACAGTGTTGCTCCATCAGTTATTTAATTGGTATCAATGTCTGGAGGTTTAGGAGGAGGAATTAGAGGAACTTCTTTTTTCTCTTATTCTCTACTATGTATATAGATTTTTCAGCTTTAATTGTTATTAATAGTTTTTTTCTAGATTGAAAAATAAAATTTATGTAAAGTATAAATAGATAAATTTTAGGAATTTGTTATAAAATTTATTCAATTTCACCTTTTAATTACATGCACTGCATAATTTACAAAGTTTTTATTTTATTTTATTTTATTTTTAATTTTGTAATAGATTGAGTTTTGATTGCTATTAATAAAATTATTGATGAGTATTTTTAAAAAAATTTCATTATTGAATTCCATTAACATTTATGCTTGATTACTATTTCTTACTATTTTTATTTCAAAAATAATATTTATATGTCTATATGTACGCCTATAATTTAGATAAACATAAGAAAAATAAAAAAATAATATTAAATTGTAAAGGGTAAAATAAGTATTTTAAAAAGTTAACTTTGATATAAGGATGAGAATGATTATTGTTCAAATTGAAGATTGAGTTTGATTTTCAAGTAAAATTTTGGATGTAAATGAATCTATTCAAAATTAGGTTTGTACATAAAAAAAAGGCTTTTAATAACACTATCAAATGTCACCAAAAGAATGTTATTTTATCATTAGTTCGGATCTCAGACACAGTGTACTCCTGTTTACAACTCAAAAGAGACTTCCCCGATTTAGTTTTGTCTAAGCCAAAAATTCCATATTTCGCCTATAGTCTGTGGCATTTTGTATATTAAGCATGCCCAGTGCTTACAATATACATTTCTAGCATCAGTTCTCTATCTTCTCTTGAGAAGAACTGTGTCTACATCTCTTTCTCCCACTTCGTTTCCTCTCTGTATTGGAGGGTTTCTTCTTCCTCTGAGATCTCTCTGGCGTTTGGGCTCCCCACCAAATCGCCCATTTGATTTCGCAATTTAATCACAGATCCGGAGCTCCGATCCATTAGCTTTGATATCGCCCATCATGGCGGCTGCTAACGCTCCGATCACCATGAAAGAGGCCCTCACGGTATAATTACTTGAGCCTCGATTATGTACTGTTTTGAGTCACATTGATTCGCTATTGTTATTAGTGTATTGATAGGTTAGCATGTGTGGACTGTTAGTTAGATCTTTGATACGTAATTATATTGCCAGATCTGTAATAGAGAGTATGCTATTGCTTTTGTTATACTGGATTGAATTTCGTATTATGTTGCGCAGTTGCAAAGTATAGGGGTGAATCCGCAGTTCATCACGTTCACGAATGTTACCATGGAATCGGATAAGTATATATGCGTAAGAGAGACGGCGCCTCAGAATAGTGTGGTGATTATTGATATGAACATGCCAATGCAACCTTTGAGGCGTCCAATTACCGCTGATTCTGCTCTTATGAATCCTAATTCTAGAATTTTGGCTCTAAAAGGTATGGATTCTTAGCTACAAGTGTTAAATTCTCATACTGGTTCAAGTTACTGACTTTTAAACGGTTTTGATATCAATTCCTGAATTGCCAATGATTATTTTTATTTACTGGCTTTAGAGTTTGTTGGCTTACTCGCTTTCGAGCAACTAAGCATTCTCTCTTCACCACTTTCCGGATATACTAAAGAACTTTGAAACTAGCAAAAAGTAGAAGGGGTTAGCAATCATAGTGTAAAATGCACATGTGAAGCTTTTAGCAATCTAAGTGCGAAATAGGGGATGGATCAAGGAGGTTGATTGGGTTTTGACTGTATTGCGTGTCGTGATCTCCTCCTTGGGGAGATCCTTGTGGATATCACACACTTTTTGATTGGAGTGAGGGAAACAATAGGAACTAATTGGTGGCCATTCTCAATTTTACTGAGGAAGCTGGCAATTGAAGAAGGTGTTCCATAAGATGATACATTTTAGTCCCTCTCTCATAACACCTTATATCACTTGAGTGTTGATACGTTTCAATCTGTTACCCTGCTGCTAATGGTGATGCATTTCTTATCTTATCTAGCACGTGTGGTTTCTATTGCATCTTCATTGTATTTTCTACAATAGTGGAACTTATCGTTGTCCCTGCTACATGTTCTGTTATAGCGAGTTGTTTCTTACAGAATTCCCCTTCCAGGGACATCCTGGTGTATGTTTTGGAGTTCTTTATTAGGACCAGCACATTGTAGTTTGGCTAGGTCAATTTTACTCTTTCATTCGTTCTCTTACACAAAATGATGGATTTCTTTTATAAATTATTAATTTTTCATCAAAATAATTGTTAAATTAAATAGAGTAGCAGTGAATAATACAGGGGAATTTTGTTTTCCTTCATCTACATTCATATATAAGTGAGTTAGAGAATTTTTTTTTAAAGCTTAACAAACTGTTCTTCATCTGCCTTGTTAAAAAAATATAAGTGCCACCCTATGATACAATCCTCTCTTATCTCTTGAAGCCCAAGTCCCGGGAACTAGTCAAGATCACTTGCAGATTTTCAATATTGAGGCAAAGCAGAAAATGAAATCATATCAGATGCCTGAACAGGTACTGGCTTTTATGTATTTATTTTTGATTTGGTTTATGCATTATTTAGTGCCCACAGCCACGGATCATGTGATGCACTGCTCAGCCATATAATGACCAAATGTGTACTACAGGTTGTTTTCTGGAAGTGGATTACTACGAAGATGTTAGGTCTTGTTACACAAACGTCAGTCTATCATTGGCCAATTGAAGGTAGGATAGTTTTCTTTTTCACATTACAACCTTTTCTTCTTCCTTTTTGCCTGGTTAAGCTTTATTTCTGTTGGTAGTAATTTCTTGGTCACTTATTGAAGCTGAGCTGGTGGATGGTTGTCTGCCTTTATAATTCCCACTTGTCTTTGTGCAGGGGAGTCTGAGCCTGTAAAGATGTTTGATAGAACAGCCAATTTAGCCAACAACCAAATAATTAACTACCGATGTGATCCTTCAGAGAAATGGTTGGTTTTGATTGGTATCGCCCCAGGTTCACCAGAGGTGTGTAATGTTTATATGCTAATGAAAAATCAGTCTTGGTGTCCTATTTTTTAAAACAGTCCTCCTCAAATTCCCAAGCAGCCTTTTCAATGTCGTTGGGGAAACTGGGAAAGCTTGTGCAGGGCTTGTCAGCTTCTTTTATCTCTGTGATTGCTCTATCTACATCCTATCGCTGTAAACATGTCCTTTTCAGAGAAATGGTTGGTTTTGATTGGTATCACCCCAGGTTCACCAGAGGTGTGTAATGTTTATATGCTAATGAAAAATCAGTCTTGGTGTCCTATTTTTTAAAACAGTCCTCCTCAAATTCCCAAGCAGCCTTTTCAATGTCGTTGGGGAAACTGGGAAAGCTTGTGGAGGGCTTGTACAGCCAATTTAGTCAACAACCAAATAATTAACTACCGATGTGATCCTTCAGAGAAATGGTTGGTTCTGATTGGTAGCGCCCCAGGTTCACCAGAGGTGTGTAATGTTTAATGAAAAATCAGTCTTGGTGTCCTATTTTTTAAAACAGTCCTCCTCAAATTCCCAAGCAGCCTTTTCAATGTCATTGGGGAAACTGGGAAAGCTTTGTGCAGGGCTTGTCAGCTTCTTTTACCTCTGTGATTGCTCTGTCTACATCCTATCGCTGTAAACATGCACTTTTCAATCTTTGGATTGTGTAATTTGCTGTGACTGTGGTTAATATTGCATCGAAATGCCAGTATACTGCAACTATTATTGCTATTTGGATGTTCGGTGGTATCAGATAAAAAACCTTAAGCTTAAAGATTGATAGAACCCTGTTTGTGTTTGTTATGTTTCTGACTATGTTTAATGTACAAGGAACATGCACTTCTTTATTTGACTATTCTGCTGTCTTTCTGTTAATAGAGGCCCCAACTGGTCAAAGGGAACATGCAATTATTTTCAGTGGATCAGCAACGCAGTCAAGCTCTCGAGGCACATGCTGCAGCGTTTGCCACATTCAGGGTGAGAAAAGCACTTCCATTCTTTTGATGTGTTACACTGTTCTTGATTTTATGTTTTCCAACCTGACTGTTGCATGCTTTATTCAGGTTCCTGGAAATGATAGGGATTCCATACTCATTTCTTTTGCCACAAAATCCTCGAACGCTGGACAAGTCACATCAAAGTTGCATGTCATTGAGCTTGGAGCCCAGCCAGGTCACTACACTGCTCTTCTCTTCCTTTCTCCAGAAGTTTAATCTTGGAATTTTTTAAGTAAAATTGTTGTGAGAAAAATGCCTAATATGATTCTCATAAGTTTTCCTACTGTGTTAAATGTTTGCAGGGAAACCATCTTTTACAAAGAAACAGGCAGATCTATTCTTTCCTCCAGATTTTGCTGATGATTTCCCAGTTGCCATGCAGGTATTTCTTGCCTTCCCTTTGTGGCTCTGTTGTCACTTTATTTTGTCTTTCTGCATTTTGCCCTATTCAGTTTCCTGTAACATGGTTCTTTGTTATTTTGGCAGATATCTCATAAATACAGTTTAATTTATGTCATCACAAAGCTTGGGCTTCTCTTTGTCTATGACCTCGAAACAGCTACTGCAGTGTACAGGAATAGGATCAGCCCGGATCCTATTTTTCTGACAGCAGAAGCTTCATCTATTGGTGGTTTCTATGCCATTAACAGACGAGGTCAAGTGTTGCTCGCCACAGTAAATGAAGCAACTCTAGTACCTTTTGTCAGTGGCCAAGTATGTCAATTTTGTTTACTCTTTTATTATAATATATCATTAGCATTTTATTTAGAGCTTTCTTTCTAGTTTGTATAAACCAAGATATAAATTTTGTACACATCATATTCCAGTTGAATAATCTGGAGCTTGCTGTTAATCTTGCCAAAAGAGGAAACCTTCCTGGAGCTGAGAATTTGGTAAGTTGATATCTAATTGTCAACTTCCTATGGAAATCTACCCAATGTTTTCTTATTATACGGTGCACCATTGATTTTGCTATCCTATCTGCGTTTCCTTCTCCGAGAACAATATACTAAATGGAATCATTGTTTGTTATAGATATCATCAGCAGTTTGATCTTATTGATTCAACATGTTGATAATCTGAGATGATGTCTTTCTCTACAATGATCTCAATCTATTATATTTATATTTCCTCAGGTTGTCCAGCGGTTTCAAGAGTTGTTTGCCCAGACAAAGTACAAAGAAGCTGCCGAGCTTGCAGCGGAATCACCACAAGGCATACTTCGTACACCTGACACTGTTGCCAAATTTCAGGTATCGGTTATGACACCGGAAACATGTTTTTCTCTCAGGATTTTGATCACTCCACTCCACAGTCCATGAAAGAATCTCTGAATATTCGCCTGTTATTCTGCAGAAGGTAGTCAAATATTTATTCACTCAGTTTTATAATTGGTCTTTTTTGCAGAGTGTTCCTGTTCAAGCAGGGCAAACGCCTCCGCTATTGCAGTACTTTGGGACACTTTTAACAAAAGGGAAGCTAAACGCTTTTGAATCATTAGAACTGTCGCGTCTTGTTGTCAACCAGAACAAGAAAAACCTGTTGGAGAACTGGTTGGCCGAGGATAAGCTGGAGTGTAGTGAGGAACTCGGGGATCTTGTGAAGGTCAAATTTTGAATTTGAAATTCTTTATTTGCTTGTTCGCCACCTTATTTGCTTTTGCTTTTGCAAGTAGTCTATCGCTCTTGTTACTGATTGCACTCGTAAATTTTTATTAGACTGTTGATAATGACCTTGCCCTGAAAATATATATAAAAGCAAGAGCGACTCCGAAAGTTGTTGCTGCTTTTGCTGAGCGCAGGGAGTTCGACAAGATTCTGATATATTCCAAGCAGGTGAGTGGCTCATTTGTGTGGTCGTGTGGCTAACTGTTTTGTGTCTTTCTTTTTCTCCTCTTGAATATTTTAATTTGTTTTTCTTCTTTTTTGGTGCTTGTCTGAGCTTCGATATTTAGACTGTTTAAACCTGTCTGATATAACTGAATTCAACGTTGGATTTTTGAAATGATTTTTTTGGTTGATACAGGTTGGATATACACCTGACTACTTGTTCCTTCTTCAAACCATTCTGCGATCTGATCCTCAGGTATGCTGAGAATAGTCCAATAACTCATAATGTTATCTTATCTCATCCATATCTACTGCCTTCGTTTTGTAGATTTTACCGGATTTACTCTCCGGTATTTGGATGTTAATATCTTTTACTGTATGATACAGCCTCAAATTTGGTTTTCTTTTTTTTGAAGAGATTTTGCAACAAGAATTTATGTATCTAATGATGTCACTTTGAGATATTGTACTCAGCTTAGAAAGTTGCCTTTTTTGTGGTGAAGAGAAAATGAGCACTTGTAAATCCGACATGGTGCTAATTTGGATTAAGTTGAACAATTTGTGCGTTTGTGCAGGGAGCTGTTAACTTTGCGCTCATGATGTCCCAAATGGAGGGCGGTTGTCCTGTTGATTACAACACTATCACCGATCTATTTCTTCAGGTTAATTGACTCATAATGATGTCAAATAGCTTGTAGACTGTCAAGCAGACAATTTATTACAAATTTTTCCTTTCTTAAGTGCTTTAAAGTCTATGTGCATTAGAACACTTGCTATCTTTTTATGTGGGATGCAGTTCACAGCTGATAAAGGATTGTCTCTTTCTTTCTGCTTTTGTTAATAGAGGAACATGATCCGTGAGGCAACAGCATTTTTACTGGATGTTCTGAAACCTAACCTTCCAGAGCATGGCTTTCTGCAGACTAAGGTTTCTTTACTCTTTTCATTAGGAAGCTTTGTTTGTTAATCTCTTCTGCTTTTGAATCGTAACTTTTTTCTTCTACTCAGGTCTTGGAAATCAACCTTGTGACTTTCCCGAATGTTGCTGATGCTATATTAGCAAATGGGATGTTCAGTCATTATGATCGACCTCGTATTGCTCAGCTTTGCGAGAAAGGTGGTCTTTACATGCGGGCTCTGCAGGTTGAATCATTATCAGTATTTCTTCCTTAACTATTCCCAAGATACCACAGCTAAGTCAGAATAATCTATTTGTTGTTTCTGCAGCACTATTCTGAACTGCCTGATATCAAGCGTGTTATTGTGAATACACATGCAATTGAGCCTCAGGTTGGAAAAATCCATAGATTGTATTTACCTTTTCTTTAGGAGTTTATCTGACTTATACTGATTAATGCTGTTCCTTTCAGGCCTTGGTTGAGTTCTTTGGGACTCTTTCACGTGAATGGGCGCTGGAATGCATGAAAGACCTCCTTGTTATCAATATCAAAGGAAATCTTCAAATAATTGTTCAGGTACTGATTATGGTGTATCATTGCAGAAGAGACCTTTTGCTGGAATTTGTTGTGTACTCTCACCTATAATGCTTGCATAAATTCAAGCAGCGGAAGTTCTTGGTAGTATTCCACAATAATGGCAGCTTAGCTGATTATGAGTATTGCAGGTTGCAAAAGAGTACTGTGAGCAGTTGGGTGTTGATGCTTGCATAAAGCTTTTTGAGCAATTTAAGTCTTATGAGGGGTTATATTTCTTCCTTGGATCATATTTGAGTTCCAGGTGCATACTCAAGATATCTTTTTGTCATTTTGGCAGGCTAATTATAATTATTAATTAATCATCGATTTTTTGGGTCTTGTGCAGTGAGGATCCTGATATCCACTTTAAATATATTGAGGCAGCTGCCAGAACTGGACAAATCAAGGAGGTTGAGCGTGTCACAAGAGAATCAAACTTCTATGACGCAGAAAAGACAAAGAACTTCTTGATGGAAGCCAAACTTCCTGATGCTCGGCCTCTGATTAATGTTTGTGACCGCTTTGGTTTTGTTCCTGATCTCACACACTATCTCTATACCAACAATATGCTACGGTATATTGAAGGTTATGTCCAGAAGGTTTGTATGGTTTCTGTGTACTACTTGTTTTATGGAAGTATTTGCAAGTGGGGAATGACAGGCTTTTATCTTTTATGGAATAGGTCAATCCAGGAAATGCTCCTTTAGTTGTAGGGCAGCTTTTAGATGATGAGTGTCCTGAGGACTTCATTAAGGGATTGATCCTGTCTGTGCGTTCTCTGCTTCCAGTGGAGCCCTTGGTGGAAGAATGTGAAAAGAGGTCTTTGTTTATCCCTGTAGAATTGATCCAAAACTGTTTGCAGTCAACCTTAGTGTGTTAAACTTTTTATCCTTTTGGTTTTCAGGAACCGACTACGCTTGCTGACACAGTTCTTGGAGCATCTTGTAAGTGAAGGAAGTCAAGATGTGCATGTACACAATGCTCTGGGAAAGATCATCATCGATAGCAATAACAACCCAGAGCATTTCCTCACAACCAATCCATACTATGACTCGCGCGTTGTGGGTAAATATTGTGAGAAGCGCGATCCTACCCTTGCTGTTGTTGCATATAGGAGAGGACAATGTGATGATGAACTCATTAATGTGACAAACAAGAACTCTTTGTTCAAACTTCAGGCGAGGTTAGTCACTTGTTAGGTTTGTGGTATTAGCTGGTTTATCAGAAGTCTATTGGTGAGTAAACCCTCATATTATAATGTTTTCAGGTATGTGGTTGAGAGGATGGATGGTGATCTTTGGGAGAAAGTTCTTAACCCCGAAAATGAGTTTAGAAGGCAGCTTATTGATCAAGTTGTTTCCACTGCTCTGCCTGAAAGCAAGAGCCCTGAGCAAGTTTCTGCTGCTGTTAAAGCTTTCATGACGGCTGATCTTCCTCATGAACTGATTGAGCTTCTTGAAAAGATTGTGCTCCAGAACTCTGCATTCAGTGGGAACTTTAATTTGCAGAATTTGCTTATCCTGACAGCCATCAAAGCTGATCCATCCAGAGTAATGGACTATATCAATAGGCTTGATAATTTTGATGGACCTGCAGTAGGGGAGGTTGCTGTAGAAGCCCAACTTTATGAAGAAGCTTTTGCTATCTTCAAGAAGTTCAATCTGAATGTCCAGGCTGTTAATGTTCTGCTTGACAACATTCGTGATATTAATCGGGCTGTGGAGTTTGCATTCCGAGTTGAAGAAGATGCTGTGTGGAGCCAGGTGGCTAAAGCTCAACTGAGAGAAGGATTAGTGAGCGATGCTATTGAGTCATTTATTCGTGCAGATGACGCCACCCACTTTTTGGATGTAATTCATGCTGCAGAGGATGGAGATGTTTACCATGACTTGGTTAAGTATTTGCTGATGGTAAGGCAGAAGACAAAAGAGCCCAAAGTTGATAGTGAACTCATTTATGCATATGCTAAAATTGATCGATTGGGTGATATTGAAGAATTTATTCTCATGCCAAATGTTGCTAATCTACCGAATGTTGGTGATAAGCTGTTTGATGAAGGCTTATATGAGGCTGCAAAGATCATTTTCGCTTTCATTTCTAACTGGGCCAAGTTGGCGAGCACGCTTGTGAAGTTAAATCAATTTCAAGGTGCTGTCGATGCAGCACGCAAGGCAAATAGTGCCAAGACATGGAAAGATGTCTGCTTTGCTTGTGTTGATGCTGAGGAGTTCCGTTTGGCTCAAATTTGTGGGCTTAACATTATCGTGCAGGTATCTTAACTTTTTTGCTTTACGGGTTATTATCGAGCAGACATTGCATGTACTTCTGCCTGTCTTCATTTGCATCTAAGGAGATCTTCTGGCTACTCATGATATGTATATCTCCTTTTACTTTTGCAGGTAGATGACTTGGAGGAAGTTAGTGAATATTACCAAAATAGAGGATGTTTCAATGAATTAATCTCTCTTATGGAGAGTGGGCTGGGTTTGGAGCGTGCACATATGGGTATCTTCACAGAACTTGGTGTTTTGTATGCCAGATATCGTCACGAGAAGCTCATGGAACACATTAAATTATTCTCCACCAGACTCAACATTCCCAAGCTTATTCGTGCCTGTGATGAGCAGCAACACTGGAAGGAACTCACTTATTTGTACATCCAATATGATGAGTTTGATAATGCTGCCACTACTGTCATGAATCATTCTCCAGATGCCTGGGATCATATGCAGTTCAAAGACATTGTTGTCAAAGTTGCTAATGTGGAGCTTTATTACAAGGCCGTTCACTTCTATTTGAAAGAGCATCCGGATCTCATTAATGATATGTTAAATGTTCTTGCACTTAGAGTGGATCATACACGCGTAGTGGACATAATGAGAAAGGTCTTTGCTTATAACCAAAACCTCATTGCTTGCAAGAAATGTTTGGATTAGATTGCGATATGCATTCTTCTTTCTAAATCATTTGTTGTTTTTTCTGTTGGGTGGACATCAGGCTGGTCACCTTCGCCTAGTCAAGCCTTACATGATTGCTGTTCAGAGCAACAACGTTTCTGCAGTGAATGAGGCCCTTAACGAAATTTATGTTGAGGAAGAAGACTATGATAGACTACGTGAATCAACTGATTTGCATGATAACTTCGATCAAATTGGCCTTGCACAGAAGGTAGAGGCTAGTTCTTCTAAGTTTTCTCTCTGTGTTCATAAGATGTCTCATAACTTTTTCCGCTTTTCTTTTGTTTTAAGCAGATAGAGAAACATGAGCTTCTCGAGATGCGGCGTGTTGCTGCCTATATCTATAAGAAAGCTGGTAGGTGGAAGCAATCCATTGCTCTGTCAAAGAAAGATAATCTCTACAAAGATGCCATGGAGACAGCCTCACAATCTGGAGATCGCGAACTTGCAGAGGAGTTGCTTGTTTACTTTATTGAACAGGTATAGTGGTTTAAATTTTAAGAATTATCCTTACTGTTCACTCCCCCTTTCTGCCCAAGCCCCTAAAGAGGTAAACACAGTGATTGCAGAAAATAGGTTATTACTTGCTCTGTCACCTATGTCAGTTTCATGATTAAATTATTGTGACTTGTGAGTAGGAACCATCCGTCTTGGTTTACTGGGTATCTGCAGGTGTCAGAGCACGCTCACCTCCACACTCCATAAAATTAAATGCGACAGATATCCCAGTAAAATAGAAAAAAAGTTGGTACACTTCAACGTTTTAGCAGATACGGCGTAAAGTGTTTGTTGCCATATGCATACTTTTTTTGATTAATCTATATGTTTGTCATGCTTTGCCTTTTAAGTGAAAACAAAAGGAAATTTATGGACAGGAATTATTAAGGAGGCAATAAAATAGTTCGCATGGAAATGATATTTGTTGGTCCAAGAAATTCCGATACCTTGGATTCTCGTAACCTGTGCATTGATTAATGCTAGTATAAATTCTAATGTACTAGACATCTCGAAAATTCTGAAGCCTCTTACTTTAATTTTATTTTTTTTCATTTGACTTTTATTCTATTGTTTACTCTTTATCTTTGTATAAGAAAGCCTTTGGGAGAAATGAAATCGAGCTTCTAACCACTGGTACTTGTTTTTGCAGGGAAAGAAAGAATGCTTCGCATCATGCCTGTTTGTTTGTTATGATTTGATTCGCCCAGATGTTGCCCTTGAGCTTGCCTGGATGAATAATATGATTGACTTTGCATTCCCTTACCTGTTACAGGTAAATCTCTGAACCTCCACTCTGATTTTGTATGTGTGTGCTTTTGCATATCTGCTATATAAAAGAGAAAACCTTCTCAGTTATCCCCATGAAATGTAAAGAAAAGGCCTTAGCTTGATAGAACCTTGTAATTTTGGATAGGCCTGCATTTCACAGCAACTGGTTCTGCAAAGTTTATTTTTTGTTGTTGTAGGCAGTGTGGTTAAAGCACACATATTGTGCCTGCGATGCAATTCAAATTTGCATTGGCAGAACTGCTATGCTCTTTAAATAAACTTCCTGATGAGACACTTTCATTAGTCACCCTGGTTTAGTTTATCTCAAAATCGTTTGGTCTATCTCTGCATTCTTTTCGGAAAAGTTTTTCCGCACATGAACTGTTAGACCAAAAAAGAAAATTCTTAAACCAGTACACCCCCAATGTTGAGGGTCTGCTGCTGTTTTGAAGATTAGACCTGTCTCGGACAAGATGCTCTTATTTCATTTATCCTTTGTTCTGTTGCTCTATGAAATTTTATAAAAATTAAGATGACTTAGGATGAACCTTTTTAATTTTTTATGAGGCTTAAGAGCTGTCTTTGCTTATTTTCTTCCATCATATTCTTCTCTTTTACTTTCTAGATCTTTAAGCCTGTAATAATTTTTGATTTCGTCCATTGGAGTGCTTCTTATAGATCTTGTTCCATACCGCCATCAGCAATCACTAACTTGGCTCTCTCTCTCTCTCTCTCTCCCTCTCTCTCTCTCTCACAGTTTATCCGTGAATACACTGGGAAGGTTGATGAGCTAATAAAAGATAAGATTGAAGCTCAAAGTGAAGCAAAAGCCAAAGAGAATGAAGAGAAGGATGTTATTAAGCAGCAGGTACATATCGAACCTATCTATGGTTGGAACTAATTGAATTTATTTCCTTAAGTGGCCCGCATGTACACCTTGTGGCAAAATTGACCGTCTCTTAATGTGTTGATGTCCAAACCAGGCTTGCTAATCGTATTCACTGATTGATTGCAGAATATGTATGCACAGCTACTGCCATTGGCTTTACCTGCTCCACCAATGCCAGGTATGGGAGGTGCAGGCATGGGAGGTGGTTTTGCTCCTCCCCCGCCTATGGGTGGAATGGGAATGCCTCCCATGCCTCCATTTGGCATGCCACCCATGGGTTCCTACTAATCTGATGGCACTCAACATACTGGTATAGAAAACACTACACTGGGGCAGGCAGATGATCTGGGTCTTCTGCTCTGTGTTTAGAGTTGTTGCCCTTGTATCTTTCTCACTCACCTTGCAGTTGTTGACCACTGATGGGCACAAGTGGAGGCTCAAGATGAAATAATTGTTTTCTGTTGTGTGTCGTAGGGTGTTGATATCTCCTTTGTAATATTCTTTTAGAAGAGGCATTTTTTCTTTTATTTTTGTCTGTAGTTAGGCAGAAAGAGGACAGTTCTATTATTCAGGACCAAAGAGATGCATTTGTATTGCATCTTGTACTGATTTATTGGGGTCAGTAAAGGTGCTACTTCTCCAGTTTTGTAATTGTTTCCATATTCATTTTCTTGAGGGTATAATTATGTTGAATTCTATTTTTTTTTGTTTTTTTTTTGTTTTTGGTCTATTTGGGCGTGTCTTCATCCTATGTTATATCCAGTTGCTGGTATCCACCAGATTCTTGGTTGTATCTTATCATTCTCTTTTTAAATCGCTAATCTGAGTGTATTGAGCTTTAGATAATTGTCTGACTATGGGCGGTAGAACTAATTCGTCTGTTCCTTTTTGGAATTATAATGTTTTATCTTCGGGTTTAGTTAGTGATTGTTGGATGTAGTTATCCAACTAAATGAATGTATTCTTTAAAAAGTAATTTTGCTAAACTCAACCGGTGTGCGCAACTCTCTAATGCTCTCCAAAATTGCGATGTGAACTGCGTGCCTCGGTCAGAAATGATGGAAATGAGCACGCCATGCAAGCAGATAATCTTCCGGATGTAAATGTTAGCCAATCACTCTGCAGAATAGGAAGTCACCAAGTGTGCAGACTTAGTCACCCGGCCACAATAATCCAGACTGTGTCATATTGCTTCAAGATCCATGGCAAGACCAACAAAATCTATAGTGATGTGCTCCCACTTACACTCTGGTATCTCCAATCTCTGAGTCAACCCTCCCGGATTCTAATGCTCATACTTCACCCGTTGGCAATTCAAGTTCTGAGAGACACAAGCAACAATATCTTTCTTCATTCTTCGCTACCAATAGTGCTACTTCAAATCACGGTACATTTTCGTGACACCTGGGTGAATGGAATAGTGCGAACTGCGAGCCTACTCAAGTATCGAATCTCTCAACTCGTCCACATTTGGAAAACAAATCCGGCGATGAAGCCGCATAATACCACCATCACCAATCACAACCTCCTTGGCACCACCCCGCAACACCATGTCCTTTAAAACCAACAAGTGAGGATCATCAAACTTGCGAGCCTTGATACTCTCCAACAACGATGATTGAGCCACTACGTAAGCAAAAAACATGATTAGGCTCCGGAACCTCCAATCTCATAAACTGATTGGCCAAAGCCTGAACATCTATGGCTAGTGGCGTCTCTACTACAAGTAAATATGCCAAACTGCCCATACTCTCAGCCTTCCTACTCCATGCATCGACCACCACATTGGCCTTCCCCGGATGATATATATGGTGATATCATGGTCTTTCAGCAACTCTAACCATCTCCGCTGCCGCAAATTAAGATCCTTCTGCTTGAACAAGTGTTGTAGATTCCCGATGGTCAGTATAGGCCTCACAATGAACACGGTACGAATAGTGCCTCGAAATATTCAATGCGTGAACAATAATTGCCAACTCTAAGTCATGCATATGGTAATTCTTCTCATGAACCTTCAACAGTCGAGACACGTAGGCAATCACCCTACCGTCTTGCATCAACACCACGCCAAGCCCAATATGCGACATATCACAATACACGGTGTAAGATCCCGAATTTGTAGGCAACACCAACACTGGGGCTATAGTCAATGCAGTCTTGAGCTTCTGAAAGCTCACCTCATACTCGTCGGACCATCTGAATGGAGCACCCTTTTGGGTCAATCTAGTTAAAGGTGCAACAATGGACGAGAAACCTTATACAAAACGTCGATAATAACCTGCCAAACCCAGGAAGCTCTGAATCTCTGTAGTTGAAGACGGTCTTGGCCAACTCTAAACTGCCTCAATCTTCTTCGGATCTACCTTGATCCCCTCACTCGACACCACGTGGCCCAAGACCGCCACTGAATCAAGCCAAAACACATACTTGGAAGATTTAGCATATACCTTCTTCTCCCTCAAAGTCTGGAGCACAATCCTCTGATGCTGCTCATGATCCTCCCGGCTGCGTGAGTACACCAATATATCATCAATAAATAATATGACGAAAGAATCAAGATACGACTGGAACACACTGTTCATCAGGTGCATAAAGGTCGTTGGGGCATTGGTCAGCCCAAAAGACATCACAAGAAAATTATAGTGACCATGGCGGTTACTGAATGCCGTCTTCAAAATATTAGAATCCGGAAATCTTCAACTGATGGTACCCCGATCTCAAATCAATCTTCGAAAATACTCTAGCACCCTGAAGCTGGTCAAATAAGTCATCAATGCGCGGTAGTAGGTACTTGTTCTTAATTATAACTTTGTTCAGCTGCCTATAGTCAATACACATCCTCATAGTACCATCCGTCTTCTTCACAACTAGAACCGGCGCACCCTAAGGCGAAATATTGGGCCTGATGAAGCCCTTATCAAGCAACTCATGAAGTTGTTTCTTTAACTCTTTCAATTCCGTTGGTGGCATGCGATACGATGGAATAGAAATGTACTGAGTGTCTAGCCTCATATCATACCAAAATCAATGGCCCTATCGGGTGGCATGCTTGGTAGGTCTGCAGGAAATATATCTGGGAAGTCCCTCACTACTGGAACTGACTTAATGGTAGGAGCATCAATACTAACATCCCTCACGAAGGCCAAATGTGCCAAACATCCCTTCCCAACCATCCATTGAAGCCGTAGAAACTAAATTTTTCCTCATAGTAGGAACATGAAGAACGTTGTTGAGCGTTAACACCTTGTCGGAAGTAATCTTTAGGAATATCTTTCTATAACCTTGAATCTTGGTTGTTGCAGTATTTTCATGAAAAGCTCTTCTCCGGGACCAGCAGTAGAGTAAGTCGCAAATGCTTATTTGACAACACAAACATGTTGAGTGGTTCCATAGTCAATCCACCACTCCTTCGGATTTCCAACTAGGTTGCATTCCGAAAGCATTGCACACAGATCATCATCATCATCATTATTCTCCACTATGTTGGCATGTCCCTTCTTCTTATCCTTTTTCGGGAGATGACAATCAAGGGATTTATGATTAGCTTTTCCACAATTGTAGCAGTTGCCCTTCAATTTTTTTTGTTCTGCTCCTTACCCTCTCTAAAAGACCTTTTCCTCTTCTTACTTTTTGGAGCAGTCTTCTCAACGATATTAGCTCCCACGATCGTTGAATTTCCACGAGACTTCTTCTAGGCTGTTTTATTGTCTTCCTCAACCTTGAGATGAATCACAAGATCTTTCAACTTCATTTATTTATGCTTGGGCTTAAGATAGTTTTTGAAATGTCTCCACGAAGGAGGCAATCTTTCAATCATTGCAGCCACTTGAAATTCTTCCTTCACGACCATACCTTCAGCAATAATGTCGTGAAAAATAAGTTGAAGTTCTTGAAATTGGGCTCCAATGGTTTTGTTGTCTATCATTTTATAGTCTTGAATCTTGGCAACCATAAACTTCTTCAAGCTTGCATCTTCAGTCTTGTACTTCTTTTCAAGTGCGTCCCATAATTCTTTCAAACATTTCACAGCACTGTAGACATTGTACAAGTCATCCTCTAAAGCACTTAGGATGTAGCCTTTGCAAAGAAAGTATGATTGTTTCCACGTCTCAACAATCATAAATTTATCATTGTTTGGCATGTCGGCGGCATGAACTAGAGGGTCTTCGTTGGTCAACTTCTGCATACCAAGTATGGTAAGCTAGAAAAACACCATTTGCTGCCATCCTTTGAAGTTGGCTCCAGAAAATCTCCCAGGTTTCTAGGCCGGTGGAACAACGGTTCGGCTTGACGAGGCTGTCGTCGTTGCCGTAACAGTCGAAGAAGAATTTCCATTATCAGTTGCCATAACAGAAGAGTTGAATTAATGGCAAAAAAGCATAATAGTAAACAATACAATAATGAACGATAAATGGTACGTTCAAAAAATAAAAACCAAAGTTTTTATATTGTTTCACAGCAAACGATGAAGTTTTAGGTTATTCAAACCGTTTAATACTACGATGAATTCTTATATCATCAAATCGGAATAGAAAAATTCAGAAGGAGTAGAAAACCACACATATTTTAATCTCCAAAAAGCAGAATACAGAATACATTTTCCTTAAGATTGTTATGCAATATGTATTACTCTAATGAATAATGAAATAGTAAACTTTCTGAAATAGGAAATTAGGGTTCGACGATGTGTTGGGAAGCCCTCGGCCAAACGAGTATTTTACAGAGAGCCGACATAAAGTTAGCAACAACAGAATGTAGAAATAATTTGTGGAAAAACAATTTCGGAATAAATCGAACCCACTAAATGCACAATGTGTCCTTAAGAAAATTATTCTCCTCAAGTATCCGAGGTGCTGGAATATTATCCTCCCAGGATAGAGCGATTTAACTCACTGGAGTATTGGTACCAAAAACTCCGGTGAAACAACGAACCACTTGAAGGCTATAAAACATACTAATCTTGTGCAGAAGAAGAAGAAGAAGATCAAAAATGTAACGACCCGACCGGTCATTTTGAGATCCAGCGCGTCGTTCGGCAGTTGAGAGTCATGAACAACTTCATTTANATTGAAAGGAAAATTCTCATTTCAGAAGCCTTAAGTTGAAGAAATTGAGTAAGACTAGAATTTTGAGTAAACGACCTCGGAATCAGGATCCGAAGGTTCCAGCAGGTTTGTATGGTGATTTCGGACTTGGACGTATGTCCGGATCGGGATTTGGATAACCCGGGAGCGTTTCAGTGTATATTGTGGAAGTCAGCATTTTTGAAGAAATTTTCTAAGTTTGGCTTGAAGCGCATTTCAATGATATTGATGTCTGTTTGGGATTCCGAGTCTGGGAATAGCTCCGTATGGTGATTTTGGAGTTGGGAGTGTGATCGGAAGTGAATTCGTATGTCCGGAGGTCATTTTGAAGTCATTTGGTTAAAGATAGAAATTTGAAGGTTTTTGAGAAGTTTGACCGAGAGTTTGACTTTTTGATATCGGGGTCAGATTCCAATTCCGAAAGTTGGAGAAGGTCCGTAATGTCGAATATGACTTGTGTGCAAATTTTGGGGTCAATCGGACGTGATTTGATAGGTTTCGGCATCAGATGTAGAAGTTTGAAATTTCAAAGTTCATAAAGTTTGAATTTTAGTGCGATTCGAAATTTCGGCGTTGTTTGATGTGATTTGAGGCCTCGAGCAAGTTCGTATCATGTTTTGAGACATGTTGGTATAATTGGTTAAGGTCCCAAGGTCCTCGGGTGGATTTCGGAAGGTTAACGGAATGTATTTCGGACAAAAAAAGAAAAAATTGCAGAAAATTTCTGCTGCATTTTTTGGACAGCAAATTGTGCGTCGAAGAGCTAACTTTGGAAGAGTATATATAATAATATATAAGGAATCTGAAAATTTGCAAAACATAAAAGTTGTAGATCTTGAAGTCTATTTTTCAGAACATTAAACCATTTGTCATTTGGAGTTTTTTGCAAAGAGTTATGGCCGATTGAATATGGCTGGTGGAGCAGTTTCGCCAGAATTTTCTGATGCAGGGAGCCGACTTTAGAAGCTCATATATCGGGATTTATAAAGCGTTATATGATGTACAACCTATCAAATTAAAGATCTTCGAGGCTAGTTTCTAAATATTCAAACTGTTTGCTATTTGGATATTTCTACAAGAAGTTATGGGTGTTTTAACAGAAGGTGTTCAACAAGGGAATTTTAGTAGGATGTACAACCTGTGCAGCACAAGTGCAAGGTACAACTCGATGAAGCAGGGGCAGATTCTTTAAACTCGAATTTTGGCCATTTCTTTCATTTCTTTCATTTGGCTTGGATGATTTTGGAGAGCATTTCAAGGGGGATTTCATCAAGCATCAAAGGTAAGTTGTTTCTACTTATTTCCAAGTTAAATACAAGATTTATTACATAGATTGGATATGAGAAATTGGGAAAAATGTGGGGAAATTGCAAGGAAACCTAGAATTGATAAAATTTGATTTTAGCCATGAATTTGAGCATGAAAATTGTAACAAATTGTATATTTGAGTTAGTAAAGTTACGGGTAGGATATATCTTCGAGAAATTTCGAAATCCGGGCACGTGGGCCCGAAGGCATTTTGGTCAATTCCTTGAACGGAGTTGGAAAATTATATAATATGAAATTTTTAGCAAATATTAGAGTATATTTTTATTGAATTGCCGTTATTTGGTAGTTTTGGGACGTCGTGCATCCATTGGAGTCGTCGGAAGGGCTTGGGAGCCGGTTATGGAGCTTCGGAGCGAGGTGAGTCTCCTTTCTAACCTTGTAAGAGGGAATTGTCCCCATAGGTGTTCTATATGATTTGTGTAATTGTTTGTGGGGGGCTACGTATGTACCAAGTGATGAGAGTCCGTACGTAACGGCTATTGTTGTTATGTCCTGGTAGTTAGGCCCCACATCATGCCCTGTGTTCTTCTCGTACGGAAGTATATGCTATGAAACCTTTATATGTAGTTTTGTTTCTCTGAGATTTATGGAATTTAAATAAAATGAAAGGAATTGTTTTACGAAAAATAATATGAAAGGGATTGTTTTACGGGAAGTAGTATGAAAGAAATTGTTTATGGAAAGTATTATGAAAAAGGAAAGATATTGTGTGTACATGTGACCGCTTCGCAATTTACATTCCACGAGTGGAGTGTGTTTACCCCCACTCTTATGGGATCGGGCCGTACGCCACGACGGATTTAAAGATACATTTATGGAAGCGGGCCGTACGCCCCGACAGATTTCAAGATACTTTTATGGGATCGGGCCGTACGCCACGACGGATTTAAAGATACATTTATGGAAGCGGGCCGTACGCCACGGCGTATTTAAAGATACATTTATGGGAGCGGGCCGTACGCCCCGACAGATTTCAAGATACTTTTATGGGATCGGGCCGTACGCCACGGCGAATTTAAAGATACTCTTATGGGATCAGGCCGTACGCCACGGCGGATTTAATGATATATTTATGGGAGCGGGTCGTACGCCACGGCGGATTTAAAGATATATTTATGGGAGCGGGCCGTACGCCACGGCAGATTTAATGGTGCACTTTTGGGACGGCCCGATCGACCCTCGGCATATATATGTGTATATACATAAGATATACCTCTTGTGACTTAAACTGTTAAATTGATTTAAGGACGTCAATTGT
>ML294992.1:0-16737 GCA_005239495.1 Nicotiana undulata | reverse complement strand
TGGAAGTCATGCATGCAATTCGGACTCTCTCAAGCATTTTGCCAAACACTATGTGAACCCATTGGATTACCAACCCTATCTTTGTGAAGTTTACCCCAAACCACTCCCTCTTATTAGATTAACACCATTATTAAACATGCATGCAAGGTCTTAGTTAATATTTTCAAGAGTCAACCCATGCCAACCCTCCCTTTGTTTAAAATCAGAAAATTAATGGAAAAAAAGGGGTTGGGAACCCTTACCTGCTAGAATGGGGAAGAAGGAGATTACTCAAAATACCAGGCCTGAGTGACCTTGAAAATAACTTTGATGGAAGGACCACTTCCTCTCTCAAGAACTCTCCTTTCCTTCTCTATATTTTGTTCAGAAAAATTTTTAAAAGGAAAGGGGGCAGGGGTTAACTGAAACTGGGGTCGGGTATAAAAATTTAGAAAATTAAAAGATCGTGTCGAATATGCGGTCAGGAATGCGATCCCATTCCTGACATGCGGTCCGCATATTGGACCGCAGAATGGCCCCCAAGTGGGCAAAATTTTGAAACATTCTGCCCGGGTATGCGACCACTATGCGGTCCGCATACACGTTATGCGATCGCATGACGTGTCATAACACCCCTTAAGTTGGGCAGTGATCTGCCCGTGTATGCGACCATTATGCAGTCCGCATACACGTTATGCGATCGCATAGTGCGTCGCATAACACCCAAATTTTTGGAAATATTAGGTTCTTTCAAATCCCGGGGTACTTTTACAAAAATCAAGGTCCGTTTTAAGAATTTCCACAGAGGTAACAACTCGGGGACTTATTCGGGCATTATTTTAAGCAAGAAATTTTACGGGTCTTTACAACCAGGTCCCGCACCTTTTCCAATTTTTGCTGCATTCGAGTTTCCCTAGCGGTGTAAGTCCCTTTGCATCTGGATTACCACCTGTTGAGAGTCAATCTTGATCACGATTTTCTCTATTGAGAGTTCTCGTGCTAGTTCAAGACCTGCAATGACAACTTCATACTCTGCTTCTTTGTTAGTAATAGGATAACATTTAATCGGTTGCCTTATTGTTTCACCTAAAGGTTGTATCAAGACAATTCCCTAACTGGATCCTTTAATATTAGAAGAACCGTCAGTAACCATATTCCTGGATTAGCTCCGGTAAAAATCTGTAATTCCTTTTCTACTTCAAAAATTATATTGGTATTAAAATTTTTGACAAAATCTGCTAAAACTTGAGACTTTATTGCTATCCTAGGTTGATAAACAATATCATATTCACTTAATTCTATTGCCAACTTGTCCATTCTGCCTGACAATTCTTGTTTATGCAAGATATTTCTCAGGGGATATGAAGTTACGACGGAAATTGGATGACATTGAAAATATGGTCTAAACTTCCTAGCTGCCATGACTAGGGCTAAACCTAGCTTTTCTAGATGAGGGTTTCTAGTTTCAGCATCTAATAGGTATTTACTTACATAATAAATAAGAGATAGCTTACCTTTGTCTTCTCTTACTAAGACTGCACTTACAGCTACTTCCACAACAGCAAGATAGACATACAGTCTTTCTCCATCCCTTGGCTTGGATAATAAGGGAGGATTTGATACATAAGCCTTCAAATATTTGAGGGCTTGCTGGCATTCTTCAGTCCATTTGAACTGATTCTGCTTCTTTAACACTGAGAAGAATTTAAGACCTTTCTCTGAATATCTTGAAATGAATCTTCCTAAAGCTGCAATTCTACCTTTTAACCTTTGAAACTCTTTTTTACTTGTGAGTACATAAGTTATTTCTTCAATAGCTTTAATTTGAGCAGGATTACTTCAATGCCTCTATTAGATACGAGAAAACCCAAAAACTTATTTGATTCGATGCCAAAGGCGTATTTTTCTAGATTTAGTTTCATATTATACCTGTGAAGGATCTCGAATGTCGTTGAAAGATGTTGAAAATGGTCTTCAGCTTGTGTAAACTTGACCAACATATCATCGATGTATACTTCCATTGTCTTCCCCAGATGTTCCTAGAACATCTTGGTCACCAGCCTCTGGTATGTGACTCCAGCATTTTTCAAGCCAAAAGACATGACTTTGTAAAAATAAGTCCCCCTATTTGTAATAAAGGAAGTTTTTTCCTCGTCTGAGGGGTCCATTTTTATCTAATTATAACCAAATATGCATCTAGAAAGCTTAATAATTCGTGTCCTGCAGTAGCGTCAATCATTTGATCTATGTGCAGTAGAGGAAATGAATCCTTTGGACATGCTTTATTTAAATCAGTGTAATCTACAAAGACTCTCCATTTATCGTTCCTTTTAGGTACTACCACATTATTAACTAACCAATTGGGATATTTTACCTCGCGTATTGAACCGATTTTTAAGAGTTTATGTACCTCTTCATCGATCACTTGATTTTTGAATGATCCCTGCTTCCTCTTCTTTTGTTTGACAGGTAAGAATGACGGGTCTTCATTCAATTTATGGGTCATCACTTCTGGGGGTATACCTGTCGTATCTGAATTGGACCATGCAAAATAATCTGCATTAGATTTTAAATATTCAATCAACTTACCTCTTCTGACTGGGTTTAACCTTACTCCGATATGAACTCTTTGTTCTGGCTTTTTGTCGAATAATAGAACAACTTCGAGTTCCTCAGTTGTTGTTTTTATGTTTTCATTTTCTTCTGGCTCCTGAATAACATCTGGTCTAGAATCCACGTCCGTCTGCTTTGATGCAACCTCTGTTGAGATTTGATTCACTGTATCTTCATCATTTATTCTCGTATTTGTTTGGGCTGCTCCCACGTATTTTATCTCTACATCCACATCTCTTTGATTCGAGTGTATTATTGAGATATTCCTCGAAATTTGTTGTTCTCCTCAAATCTGTTGAACCCCTCATTTTGAATGAAATTTGATAATTTGTGGACGGTACAACGTCCATGTCATGAATTCATGGCCTTCCCATAAATACATTATAGGCCATATCCGTATCAATGACTTGAAATTTCGTTTCTTTGATGACCCCTTCTGCGTACGTACTTAACTCAATTTCTCCTTTTGTAATGACAGTAGAGTTATCGAATCCAGATAGGGAATGCTCTTTTGGAATTACACGATCCCCCATAAACATCTCCTCCACAACTCTCAATAGAATAATATTCACTGAGCTACCTTGATCAATCAATACTCGTTTCACGTTAGTGTCATGTATAAGTAAAGATATTACCAGTGCGTCATTATGAGAAACCAATAATCCATCAACATCTGCATCGTTAAATGTTATACTATCGTCTTCCAAGGTTTCACGAGTTCGCTTCCCGTGAGTTATTGTGAACTTCGTTGTCTTTCTTGCTGCAGTATAGGTTACGCTATTAACCTCTTCTCAGTTGTTTATCACATTTACTGTTCTCTTTGGAGATTGTGGTTTTAGGGGCTCCTGTCTGTTCTTCGTATATGCATGCTTGCCTTTTTCACTAAACAATTCTGTTAGATAGCCCCGTTTTAATAAATGTTCTACCTCACATTGTAATAACCTGCAGTTTGACGTTCTGTGCCCGTGATCATTGTGAAATTGACACCAGAAGTCTGGGTTCCTTCTGTTCGGATTTGATCTCATCTCTTTGGGCCATCAAACTTTATCTCCCATGTTTCTCAACACAACAATTAGCTCGGAAGTACTTACATTGAAGTTATAGTCTCCAATTCTCGCATTTGTGTTATTACCTCTATTACGTTCATCTTGATCTTTTCTGAATATTGATGATGATGAACTTGAATCTCTATTTGACGGTCAGTGATCAGGACATTCGTTTTCAAACTTGGGACGAGCTTCCTGTCTCGAAGGTTCCATATATGGCTCGTACCTATTTTTACCAGTTCTCTTTTATGATTTTGATCGCCTTGAACTCGTCCTTTCTTCTACCTTAGATTGAGCTATAGTATCTTCTTCGATTCGTAATTTGGTAATGTGCCTATTATAAATTAAACATCATTCCACGATGTGGATGGGAATTCTCACAAGCTTTCTTTGAGTCTCCCCGTAGCTTCAGAGCTTTTCTCGTTCAGATTGCTCGCAAATGCTTTCCTGTTGGAATCTGTCTACAAATTCTCGAAGCAGCTCTGTATCTCCCTGTTTTACCTTGAATATGTCTTCAATTATCTGTTCTACTTTTTGTGCACACGAATGCGCTTTTATCAACGAATCTGCAAGCTCAGCAAAAAAGTCAATAGAGTTTTTTGGGTAAGAGAGAGTACCATGTTAGTGCTCATTTGGTAAGAGTCTCTCCAAACATTTTTGACCAGTACGGATTCAATCTCTTGATTGGTTAAGTTGTTGTCTTTTACTCCCGTGGTGAATGCAGTGACATGGTCGCGTGGATCAATTGTCCCATCATATTTTGGCATATCGGGCATTTTAAATTTTTTGCGAATCAGCAAAGGTGCAGCACTTGGCTTCCATGGTTTTTGAGAATATTTGTCAATATCAATCCCTTTGATGACATGTGGTACGCCAGGAATTTTCTCGATACGATCGTTTTGTTCCTTCACCTGTTTCTGCAAGGTTAGTATTAAAGATTGCAAGTCTGAATTACTAGTCATACCTGGTCTACCTTCGAGTGATTCATTAGGAGTGCCTCCACTTCCAGAATTAGCCAGTCCTGACTGTGAATTTTACATAGTTGCAGTATTGTTTGGAGGAGGTGTGGAGGTATAGTTGGAAGCCCCCTCACGAAAGACTGGAGAGATTCATTCACATATTCAGCTACTATTTGCTTCACATTGTCTTTCTCCCCTGTTTATTCATTTCTAATATGGTCATTGTTGTGAGTTGTGGATCTTTCATGGATTGGTTCCCTTGAACCACGTGGGGTTCCTTGATGCGATGGAACTGGAGTTCCTGTTGCCTGTTGGTTTTTGTCGTTGACGTTCGACATGATTCAATAAGAAAAATTTGGAAATTAAAAAAGGATTATTAGATTCCCGACAACAGAATCAATTTATTTAACCAAAGAACCGGATTCTTAGTCAAAGCTTATTTTAAGAAGTACTCAGTTTACTCATAATCAAGAAAATTAGCTAAAACAGTAAAGGAAATTAGAATTCAAGATAGGAAGGAGAATAGTTGAGAACACAAGAATGAAAAGTATATTCCAATAATGATCAGAACGTTCCTATACAAGTAATATTTCATTCCCTTTTATAGGGAGCCTTGAGTACAACGTCTACTCCTCTTTATGATTGAGCATTAATGAGTATTTATACCATTAATGAAATGTTATAATAGGTAATCATAACTATTGCATGAAGATTCTGTAACGATTGAACTCATTGATTGAAGATCTATGAATCTGCCCTCTTTTCAGCCCTGGTCCATTTTGATCGTGTCTCTTCAACTCTTCGAATAGACTCAAGCACATCATCTCGTAGGTTATTAGCCCGTATCTTCTTACTCCGTATCTCTTTCTGAACTTTCCTCAAGTTGCCGTTCTTCCATTGATCCACGTGGCTTGCCATGTCATACACTTAATTAATTCCACGTGTAATATCTATTTTTACCGATACAAGGTATGGTAGTTATCTGTCCTACTAACCCACCTCTACTATTGAAACAAACTGAATATTACACCCAAACCAACTGATTAGATTAATCACTGAACAGAATTACAATAACCAAATATCAATAGAACTATAGAAGAAACCACTTGAGGAAATAGAGAGTAGATGAGAAGAAAAATTGCAACCTAAATCTAAGAAGAAATGGGATGATCGAGAGACAAATTCAGTAGAGGAGATGAGAAGAACAGACTGAGCCAATGCTTCAACATGATTCGCATCCTTGTATCTCTCCCTGTGTAATGACCCGACCGGTCGTTTTTAGAATTTAAGCTTCGTTCGGTGGCGTAAGGTCGTGAACAGCTTCACATTGTGTGTACCGACCTGCGTGCATGGTTGGATTCAGTTACCGGATAATCCGGAGTCGAATTGGGAGGCCAATTTCAATTTTTGGAAGCTTAAGTGATGGAAGTTGACCGGAGGTTTGACTTTTATGTAAACGGCCTCGGAATGAGTTTTGGGTGATGTCAACAGCTTCGTATGATGATTTTGGACTTAGGCGCGCGTCCATAATTGGTTTTGGAGGTCCGTAGGGTAATTTGAGGTAATTTGGCAAAAGTTAGAATTTTGGCGATTTCAGCCGATAGGTGAAATTTTGATATCGGGCTCGAAATGGAATGGATGTAGGTCTATTGTGTTATTTGTGACTTGTCTATAAATTTTCACGTCATTCCGGGTTGAATTGATAGGTTTCGGCACGAGTGTTGATATTTGAAGATTTGAAAATTCATAAGTTTGATTTTTGGTTTGATTCGTTGTTTTGGCATTGTTTTTTGTGATTTGAAACCTCGAGCGAGTCCGTGTGAGGTTATATGACTTGTGTGTGTAGTTGGACGGGGTCCCGGGGGCCTCGGGTGTGTTTCGGATAGGCTTCGGGTCAATTTTCTCCAAATTTGCACTGCTGATTGTTGTCTTCTGGTTTCCTTCTATGTGATCGCATAGAGGTAGTCGCGATCGCATAGAGGTAGTCGCGATCTCATAGTGTTTCTTTGACCCGCCCATTTATCCTTGATCGCATTCGCAATAAGTGGTCCGCGATCGCATAGCTCTAGCAATTTTATTATCCGCGTTCGCATTCGTCCTTTCGTGATCGCACAGTAGAGAGCCTAGCTTGAGCCAGAACCTGTTCCTTATATGCGATCACAACTATGCCTCGCGTTCACATACCCTTCCCCCCCCCCCCTTCTTCTGCGATCACACAGTGATTCCCGCGATCGCGTAGTACAATTTCACCAACGACCATCCTTCCTTCTATGAGATCACATCTTCTCGTCCGCGATCGCAATTCATTAATACCTGGGCAGAATATAAGTTTTCAAAATCGGGGTTTCACCATTTTTATCATATTTTGACTTCTAGAGCTCGGTTCTTGGCGATTCTTTGAGGGTTTTTCACAGAAATCGAATGGGTAAGTTTTCTTCCACTAGAATTTAATATATTCCATAAATTTATCCTTGATTTTATCATTTAAATTGTGTTTTTAGTTGAGGAAGATGTGAGTTTTGAAGAAAACCTCTAAATTTAAAAATCATGATTTGAGGGACCAAATGATATCGGAATTCGATAAATTTTGTATGGTTGAACTCGTATCAGAATGGGTATTCGTATTTTGTAAAATTTGACGGGTTCCGAGGTGCGGGCCCAGGGGTCGACTTTTGGGTTGATTTTTATAATTTTGTAAAGATTGAAGTTTTATTATTCGGAATAGTTCCTTATTCGATTTATGTGTACTTTGAAGTTGTTTTAGTTGATTCTGAGCCATCCAGAATTCTTTTCGCTCGAGAAGTTCACTTTTGAGAACCGGGTTGTCGTCTTTGAGGTAAGTATCTTGCCTAATCTTGTGTGGGGGAACTATCCCTTAGGATTTGAGTCTTCTATGTTGATTGTAGTTCGTGTACGCGAGGTGAGGAATGCGTACCCGGACTTGTTTGTATAGTTTGGCCTTTTAGGATTTTCTAGGTCCTTATATCCTCTATGTGTGAATTGAAATTGTTATATCTGAGTTCTTGGTTGCTAGTTCATTTGTTCTTGCTTAACTTAGAAATTTACTTGCGTAGTTTTCCCTTGTTGCTTATTTGACCTTAATTGACTTAACCAAAGATTTTACCTCTTCTACCATCATGCTATAATTCCCTTCCCAAACTGCCTACTTAACTAGAATTAGTCTAACCTCGCCCTATAATTGTTTAACAGTATGGGATATCTATACGTTGGTGTCGAGCATGCCCGTGAGTCGTACATTGTGATTTAAATAATTCTCCATTAAGTAATACTTAGGTTTAGTTGGTAATCCTTCATGTTGGTGGTATTTCCTTGGTGCTTCATATTACCGAGCATTCATTCAAGTTGAGTTTATTCCGTGAAGCTAATTGTTAAGTGAGATTGGGTATAGTTGTTTCTCTTACCGGAATGATTTGGTCTCTTCTTGTTGTGAACTTGAATATTGAGAACCTTTGCTATATTTGCCTTGTTTTCCCCTCGTTACACTGTTTCTCTTTGTGCTTGGCATTTCCCTTTAGTAGCTACTTCTTATGAGTGAGTTTTACCATTCTCGCGATTTAAACCCTTGTGTTTGATTTGCTCGTCGCATTTGGCTTTTCTGTCTTTGTTGCTTTTTTGCTCGTTGTAGCAATGTATGATGTTTTGTGGTGTTCTAGTTATTCTCTCTGCTGCATTGCATTGCATATTTAAATTGGGACTACAGACGTATTCTGGGAGCTTTCCCCATGTACTGCATTGCATATTTAAATTGGGACTACAGACGTATTCTGGGAGCTTTTTCCCTGTACTGCATGACAAATTCTGAGATACGGACTGAGTTCTAGTAGATTTATCTAAGGAAATTATGATCGAAAGATTTTTATTGAAAAGTATTTGCCTTGAAGAAAATTATATCTGAAGGACCTTTATTTCAAAGGTATATTTGAAAAGCATTTATTGGGGAAATATATTTGAAAATAATGTATTTTTAAAAGAACTATGTTCTTAAAAATTTCCCTTTCTAAAAAAAATATATATATTCGGAGAAAGTATGTTTCAAGAAAAATTGTTCTATTCTGAAATTGATTATATTTTTAAAGCTTTCAATATAAATTGTTGTTTAAAAGCTTTCACCAATTTATTGGGTTTATTGGCTAAGGCCTGATGTGAACAAACTGACGCAGTGCTGAGTTACCAGTGTTTTTATTGTGTGGTGGTTTCTGGTTTTGGCTCGTATTTCTGTCCATTCTTCTGTGTGTTATTATGCCGTTCCGTTGATTCATTTTCGGTAATTCCTTACGCATTATATTGTTATGTTGTTAATTATATCGTAAAAATCTTTAGATAGATATTATGTTCGGTCATTTCTATATTGATGTCTGTTTAATTTAGTGGTGTCTTGATTAGTCCTCGTCACTACTTCACCGAGGCTAGTCTTGATACTTACTGGGCACCGCTGTAGTGCGCTCATACTTTACTTCTGCACATTTTTTTGTATGCAGATCTAGGTATTGTTGTTAGTAGTTGCGCGGATCATTGCCGAGGAGACTCACGGTAACCTGCTGCTGCGTTCGCAGGCTTCGGAGTCACCTTCCTGTTTTTTTTAGTCAATTGTCCTTACTATTTCTAAACAGTTGTATTTAGGAGTTGTAGAAAAATTCCATAGAGCTTATGACTTGTATTACTGATTTTTGGGAAGTTGTAAATTCTGTCAAGATTTCTATATCGAGACTGTTAGATTTTCTTTATTTTTGTTGTCGTTTAGTAAATGTTAGGCTTACCTAGTCCTTAAGACTAGGTGTCATCACGATATCCAACGGAAGAAAATTTGGGTCGTGACACCCTGGATCCCAAATATAACGGCCTAGTGTTCCATTCGAGTGTTTAGTTATTGGGCTTCTTCTCACTTTAACTTCTGGCCCAAATGTCCCAACTGGATCAACCTCGTTCGACATTTCTGGCCCATAATTTCTTTCCGACTCAACTTGGCTCACAACAACTAGCACTTTGGTTAATTTATTAAATATCTTTATTGGCAAGATAGCCAGCAAGAGTTAAGTGTGTAACCACCATTAGAATTGGACGTTATAAGTTTATGCATCCCTCTCTTTGTTTTTTTGGTTAATTTACGAGATATGACTCATGTCAAACTTCTACGGCTAGCTAGGAGAGAAGCAGAAAACATCAATTATCATATAATTGAGGGTGTGTTTGGTATTAGGGAAAAGATTTATCGGAAAATATCTTTTAATTTTTTAATATTTGGTTGGATTTTCTTATCAATTCATTTTCTTTTAATTGGAGAAAAATATTTTCTTTATCAAGAAAAGGGAAAATATTTTCCAAAACTTCATCCCATGTCCTTTCTCCAAAAAGGTTTTTTTTTTCCGTCATCACCCACCCTACTATCCCACTCACCCCCACCCCCACCCCCACCCTACCACGCAAAAAAATTACTTTTTTTTTTTTGTAATTTAAATTTTTGTTTTTCGTTTTTCTAACCACCCACCCCATCCCGCATAAAAAAAGTTTTTTTTTTTGTTACTTTTTTTGTAATTTTAAATTTTTTTTTTTCTGCACCACCACCACCACCCACCCCACTGCCCCACCTCCCCCCGGAAAAAATATTTTTTATATATTTTCAGTTTTACATTTTTCATCTTTCGGTTTACAGGTTCGAAATTTTACAAGTTCCAAAGTTTTGAGTTCGGGAGTTTATGTGTTTCGAAGTTTACGAGTTTAAAAATTATAAAGCTTACGAGTTCAAAATTTTGCGGTTTCGAAAGTTTTACGGTTAAGAAGTTTATGAAATTTGTGGGTTCGGAAGGTTGTTGGTTCGAAAGTTTATGGCTTGATGTTTATTGTTTTAAAAAAATATTTTCCTTAATTTGCATACCAAACATCAAAAAATAATTTAAATTACTACTTATTTTCAAAAAAAATATTTTCTCCTATACCAAACACACCCTCAATGATGTATAACAGTGTACATTTTTCTTTTGTACGAAAAACAAGGAGTAGAGTAGTGGTTATCCTTGTCGTAATCCACTTTTTCACAATTGAAAATTTTCCAAATTATCTAAGATTGCAAAAAGAGAATAGTGACGTAAATAAAAAAAGTAACCATAGCAATGAGCATTATTGGCATTACTTTTTGATAAAAGAGAGAACATCTAACTTTAACACTTTAAGATTTCATCAAATTCAAGAATTAATTATCAATGCTTTGATTGATATTCTAGTCGCTTATTACTAGGAAGTTCTACTTTTCTTCCTTTACATAAGTGGCTTGTGCAACAATCGGCCTCTCCATTTGACAATAATCATTTACCTTTTTAGACGTCCAAATCTTGGTTTAACTTATTATATACACCATTAGTATAGAAAAAATTATATTATCAGCATATATAATTTTAATTTGTTATAGCAATTGCATGTCATTTAATTTATTGTGGCAATTGTATGTCTCATTTCTAGCAGCAATACTAATATCTTGTTGGACCGCATGAGTTTTAAGCGTACCCTCTTATATGATATAAAAGAACTCTGTTATACAATTTAAATACTTTGTTATCTTAATGGACGGCTTTTTAGTTTCTAGAGCTATTTTGGACTAATTTATTTTGCTCCAAATGGAATGCCATGACTGTGCCCAATTAAGGGTATAATTTCTGTAGGCTGAAATTTAATTTTATCCCCCCGTCGAACTTTATCCGCAGTGATAATAATGCTTTAGAACTTACATCTCTAAATGAAAGGTCCAATTGCAAACTCTTTACCGATAAGTGCACAAATATCCTTTCTAAGGGCTCGGCTCTTATTTAGGGATTAGTGCGTACTTACCTTGTCACGATAATCTGAACTAAATTTTTTATTTTCAGTAGTGTTTTAGAAAGTGTTTTCGGGATGAGTCCCGGGGCAATTCAATGGTGTGAGTCGAAAGTCTCAAGAGACGTACGCCCAGCAATTTGGAGCGTACGCTCAATAATTTGGAGTGTACGTTCGGACCCGGGCGTTCGGCCGCATTATTTTTAGTGAGGCGTAAGCCCCAAAGATTTTTTTCAAATTAAAAAAAAAAAAATTATGGCATAAGTCCTTCAAATAATAACCAAATTCTCAAAATTTGCTTGGTAATTACTCAAAAGTTTTAAAAAGGAAATGAGATGTATTAAATGTAAAAGTTAAGACATTTTTTATTGCTTGAAGCCCCAATTTATGGTCTTTCTCAATTCTTTATCTTGTCCGCTAGTCTACTAATATCTCCCAAAAGCAACAGATATTCAATTTTTTTATAAATATAAAGAGAACTTCATTCTCTTTCATAGCAACAAGTTCATAGTTCAAATTGCAGGTTAGTCATCCTTTTGGTTCATTCATATAATAGATTGATTTGACTAATTTTTTGTAGGGATGATGCATGCATGTATGTATGTATATGTGTGTGTGAATATATATATATATATATATATATATATATATATTCACACACACATATACATACATACATGCATGCATCATCCCTACAAAAAATTAGTCAAATCAATCTATTATATGAATGAACCAAAAGGATGACTAACCTGCAATTTGAACTATGAACTTGTTGCTATGAAAGAGAATGAAGTTCTCTTTATATTTATAAAAAAATTNTATATATATATATATATATATATATATATATATATATATATATATATAATTTTCTTTATTTTTTATGCAATTTTACATGTTTATAAATATTTACTGTAATTATATTATTTTATAAAATATTAAAAATTAAATAACTACGGGGCTTACGCCTCGCTGAGGCATATGTAAAAGGCCTTGCCTTATGCCCACGTCTTTTAAAACACTGATTTTTAGGACAATTTATGACATTTGTGTCTCGAAAAATTAAACTGAAAAAGCTATAATTTAGTATACAACGGTTAATTCCTAAATAGTAGCCCTTTAGAGTAGCTACCTGGTGTCATTTCCACCTCTTCACCATTAACTCCTAATGTAGCGATTAAATCAAAATGGTGGGATCAGTTCTTCGACCAGGTTGCCTGCAACAGCAAGTAGGGGTGTACAAATGAAACCGACAAAGCGCACCAATCCGATAGTTCGAGTTAAACCGAGAAAATAAACTCAACTATGATTTGGTTTGATTTGGTTCGGTGTTGGAAAAAAATTCAACCATCATTGGTTTGGTTTTGTTTTAACTAAAAAAAGTCAAACTGAAACCAAACCAACCCAACATCATTTGTATAAAAGTTTAAAATATATTTAATACATAAAAATATTTATTGTTGTGTAGTTTATAAGTTTTTCTTAAGCTTTTTCATAGTTTTATCTTTTAACGTATTATTTTAAGCTTTGGCTTATAATTTTTGGATGCTCCAATAAGTTTTATAGTTCATAAATGTTAGTAACTCAAATAAATCCAAAACTAAAATTAAATCAATATACTAATAATAATAAAAGACGTTCAATTCAATTGTACTATGAATAAAAATAGTGTTGGAAATAGTTTTTTCTCAAGATCCTCACTGTTTCAACGTCATGCTCGTCTTTAGCATCATCAGGAGTTGGCTCTCGAACATGTCGAGGATATTGCCCGTCGTGAACCGACGTGGCCTCGTCCCCCTTGTTGCGGGTATCACTGATGGAATCTTCGTGCTGAGACCGGGTTCCTTGGGCCTCAACGTTGTGTACGATGTTGACAGCGTTATCTGCCATTATTAATAATTTTTGCTAAGAACAAAGAATCAAACAACTTTGTAATAGATGCAGGGATCAATTCAATTTCACAATTGTCTATGCCCCACGATGAGCGCCAAACTGTTTACCCATAAAATGGTACAGTTGAATTTATACGTGATTTATAGATAAGCAAATCGATTTGATCCGAACATGATAAATAAATTAGACGAAAATGTAAGACTTAGCGTAGAAATCGAGATAAAACATTAGAGATCTTGAGCCAGGGAGCATGGCTTCAGGAGGCTGTGAGAACAATGTAAATAAGCTAGAAAGTAAAATATTATTGAGCTTTGAACAAAGTATAGTATATGCTTGTAAGAAACTTCGTGTCCTGTACAATAATGGTAGAGCCCACTATTTATAATATCTTCTGAATATTCATAGATGATGAATTTAGTTAAATTAATATTATATTATTTTATAATTGTACATATCTTATAATATGATTTACAAATATATTAAATTGTATCTCACCTGATATCTCTTTGTGAATACATTTGGGCTTCTACTATTTCATCTTCATTTCTTTAAGTTTGCATTTAACAAATTTAATTCTTAATACTATATTTAATTTTATTTTATATTCTGATTTCTTTTATCGTCGATGGTCTTTATGTGAAAATAATTTATGTACTCTAAGATTTGTGTAAACTTGATAAATAATTTTACGTGTATGATAAATTTGGAATGAAATAAAATTAGATTATTTTTTAGTTAGTTAATTCAAATCTAGAAAAAAGAAGATCAACTCAAATACTTAATTATCTTTTTTATTCACTAATAGAAATTTTTTATTTTTTGAGGATTTAAATCATTAATATTAGCTCATATCATAAAATAAATATCTAAGTATAACTATATTTTTATCCATTTTTTTTTTGTCAAATGATCAAATATTAATTTTTTACACTTTATGTTTGTCGTGACGTTAGTAAATGGGTTTTGTCATTTAGTAAATCATAATACTTGGTGCATATAAATTTTATTGGTTGAATAGTTTGATACCGATAAACCCTAATCGTTACTTGTGCCTTAATTTCGTCTAAGCTACTTCACTCTCTCATGTGACTACATTTTTCTTTAGCCCTACTACCAAAATAGACCCACTACTGCCTCCTCGATAACCAAATCACACTTAACTTATTTTCACCATAGCTCACTCAGTGACTATGGCAGTAAAAACAAAAGACAATTTACCATCAAGTTTTTATAAGTGGCTTGTACAACAATCGGCCCCTCCATTTGATAATAATCATTCTGTTATAAATATATAATATATTATGGATGTTCATAAGCTTTCTGAAGAAGTTTATTCATATGGGACCTCACTGTAAATATGTTTATCTACTTGGTACTCTATTGGAAATAAGCTTATCATTTTGGTACTCAGTTATGAATAAATATTATCCCCGGTAGAAGATTATCTATGTTTGGTATAGTAGCAACTTACAAGCAACTTACACAGCAGCCTGCAGTAGCTTACACAGCAGCTTGCAGTAGCAGCTTACACAGCAACTTGCAGCAGCAGCTTACACAACAGCTTGCAGTAGCAACTTACAAGAAGCTTACACAGTAGCTTGCAGTAGCAGCTTACACAACAGCTTGCAGTAGCAGCTTACATAGCAGCTTCCTTCTTCTATAAATAGAGGAGATTTCAATTCATTATGTACATCAGTTTGAAAGTTGAATAAGACATAACTCCCTCTCTTTATACTTGTCTTTGGTTTATTTATTTATAGTTGTTATTTTATAACACGTTATCAGCACGAGACTCTGCCATATCGAGCACATCTTTGAAAGTATCCAAGGAATGGACTTTCTTGTTCTAAATATATGTTTATCATGTATGTTAATCACGTTTTTCTAGCCAACTAATGATGTAGATGTCATTTTACTTGGATGAGATCTCGTGAAATTAGAAAGAGAAAAAAAATGATTTTACTTAAGCTATTATATGATGGCGAGACTACCCCAGCAGTTTCTGTGGAAAACGATTGGGGGTTATGTATACTTATACAATCGCTATTTTGGTACTTATTTTCTTTTTGATTATCTTAATAAATGATTACAAAATGGGTAACATTATTAGATTCGCTTAAACTCCAGCAGAGTTTGCAAGAAATATACAACCACCGGAAGTGGTTATGTTTCGTATATCTCATTATAACTAAGTTTTGTTAGCCACCAGAAGTGGTATATGCCTATGACCACCAGAAGTGATAATTTAGGCTTTCTATGGTTTCAATTGAAGATAAGTTAGAGAAAATTTCTCTATATTACTTGCATACCTCTATTTGCTCCTGAAGTAGCATTATCTTAAAAGAGGTTCTAAGCCATCACACAATTTGGTGTGATTGATGCACGTTCAGATAATTATGTTCCATTACTTGAAGGATGAGAAATTTTGTTAAATATTAATCCATTCTCTGAAGTGAATGTGATAATATTAATAAAGCTCGTACATATGAACGCGCTCTTGATGTAAATATATTTCAATTCACCTCCAGAAGAGATACTATGATTGAGAGAATATATACTTAATATTTCGTATTTTAAATTTTCTCCTGAAAAAGTAACACAATTGAAATTTTCTCCTGAAGTAGGAAAATATTATGAAAGTGTGTCTTTCCGTGCTTAAACAAAATAATGAGCTATTCAAAGTTATTTTTAAGCACATTTTTATTCCCTGGAGTGAATGAAGAAATACCTCTACTCACCTCCTGAAGAGCTAGAATAACAGAGGATATAAATATTATTTTGTGGCATAAAAATCATTGCCGCACGTACCTGTTGTACGTTAAACATCTTGAAAATTTTATTAAGTATCATTTCAAGGCAAATGCATTGTTGTAGAATGCTTTCTACTGTAACCACATTAATATATTATGGTTAGTTATTGAGTTCCCTGAAGGAAATAGCAACTCGTGCATCTTTCCTTAAAAGATGCAATGACTATGTGGTTGCCGCATTGATACAAAATTTTCAGATGTTAATGGTATTTCTCCTTGAAGGAGATATTTGTCACAAAGTTAGTGGTAGAAATATTAAAATTATTTTCGTCATTTATAAATTTAGAATTAGCTTTATATTGTTTTGTTATGATTCTCTCTCATGATACCAGAAGTGTCTGAGCAATATTTGATAGTACAAAATGTATCAACAACTCCTGAAGAGCTAATTGTTTGTCTAGAAGATACCAGTAGTGTCTGATAAATATTAGATTGTGGATAATGAATGAAGTCTCTAGAAGAGTTTATATACAAATATGTCATTCATATTATATGATTATGGTCAAAACATATGTTTTAGTAAACCTGAAGTTTACTAATACCATTGATAATCATATTGAAACTACAAATGATTGGAAGATTGAAAATCTTCATGTTTCCACAATCATAAGG
>ML294991.1:490-23939 GCA_005239495.1 Nicotiana undulata | reverse complement strand
AGGATTTTCCCAAAAAAACACATTCTTGACATACTTTGGAAATTCAACTCCGAGCCTCGGCGTTCGGAAAAATTATAATTCTTGAAGAAATGCTCTATACGTCGCCTAAGGATCAATATTAACTCAATTAATCATCCTACAATGGCCCTAAAACCAGAATTCCCATTTTCCTCAAAACCCTCTATTCTCCCCAACAATTTCTTATGAATTTCTATGAATTTGGAAGATGAAATTTCCAAAGAATTGAAGGTTTTAACATGCGTAGGCCAAAGAATTACTTACCTGAGTAATTAGGCCGAAATCACTGCTCTGGAGCTCTTGGGGTGTGCAACAATGGAGGAAAAATTTGTGTTTTGGGAAGAAATTCACGAAAGGGCTATTTATAGGTCTGCCCAGCAGTTTCCGCACCTGCGACCTTTGGATCGCAAGTGCGGACTCGCACCTGTGGGAAAAGGGTCACTCCTACGGAATTCTCGCACCTGCGGACTTTCGATCGCAGGTGCGGACTTGCACCTGCGGGAAAATTGGCTGCACCTGCGATGGCCTGGGCCCTGGGGATTGCTCGCGCCTGCGGAGTCTGGTCCGCTCCTGCGGAGCCGCACCTGCGATTGATTTTCCGCTGGTGCGAACATCGCGCCTGCGGCTCATGGACCGCAGGTGCGGTCACACCAGAAAATTCCCACCAGCTATGCAAATTGCTAGTTTTTGACCCCGATCGGGTTCCGGGAGACCCCTGGGCCACCCGAGCCTTCGACAAATTATACCAACAAGTCCCAAATCACATGATGGACTTGCTCGAGCTCCCAGAACACTAAAAACATCATCCAAACTAGAAATCACCCTCCAAAACCCCTTAGTTTCAAACTTAGGATTTCAAGAAAATTTCAATGGCTCACCAATACGGCGAACGAGTCTATACTGATCAGAATGACCCAAAATTTTGCGGACAAGTCATAAATGACTATACGGAACTATTGCCAGTTCCGGAATTCCATTCGGACCATGATCCCACGAGGTCCAATTCCAGGCTGAATTCCAAATATTATGAAATCCTGAATTCCAATTCAGGTGCCGAAACACTCCAGGGTCATCAGAAACGCGAGGCGAACACACTCCCAAGTCCGAAATCATCATCCGGAGCTGCTGGAGCTGTCAGAACTCGATTCCGAGGTCGTTTGCTCAAAATGCTGCTCGGAACCAAAATTAGCCAAATAGGCTAGCCTTCAGGAACCAAGTGTTCCTGAACTGGCCAAATCACTTACGAATCTCGAACTACCGGCCCACACAAGTCATAAGGCACGAGTAGCCGCTATGGAAAGAGTCATTCACAGGAACGGAGTCCCAACACACAAAACGACCGGCTGGGTCGTTACAGTAACAAGGTTTGGAAAAGTGCATTTGCAAACACTAAAAAATGATCACAAAATGAACATTTCAATACAGAGGGTGCATGAATTCAGGAAAACAAGTTGATGCTGCAAGATTTTATTTAACACATTGGGGCAGGGTATATTTGTTACATACTAATAAACAGAGGAACATCAAGTTAGCTAATTAACACTAAGTTAACAAGTTCAACCTCAAGGATCAAATTGGGATAAACCTAGGGATTAATATTACAACTTATACTTGATGAAGCAAACAAAATCAGATATCATAGGGAGCACAAGTCAAGAAATTAAAGGCTAGTCTAAAGGATAACCAGTTGTTAGGGGTACAAAATTGGGTAGGGCAAGAACACACTAAATGACAAACGTAATCATAGGAACAAATTACAACTAGAGTGAATATTTTAGCAAATTAGGGCATACTAATAACATGAGTTAATCACTATTAGAATTAGGCAGGAAACATGGATTAGGACATATAATCAAGGTAAACACTCAAATTATCAATAACATTAAGCTAAAAATGCTTCAAACTTGCCAAATTTCCTAGGTTATATGCAAAGACATTTTTAGGTCTAACAGTTTAGGCGTGAGACAATGCTTCAGAAGTTCATGCTATATGCAAAATTACCCATAAAGAAAGTCAAGAAATTATATCAAGTCAAGAAATCTTAGAGAACATAGATATGCTAATTAGAACATAATGGAATAAGCATTTTGAAGGTTGACAACTAACTAATTATTGCTCAACAAACAAGAAAAGAACCGCAATCAGGACCTAGAATCTCAGATGCGTCAAGTTTCCAAGGGTTTCAAGAACCCAGAGCAGTGCTCACACCCAAGAAAGGTCGGAAAATGAGAAATCTGGTGGCCTTCACTTTCAGCCCGCCAAAATCCATAATACATCAAGAAGGTAAACAAATATAGAGTAAAGCCTTAGTATTTTAATGAAAATTTAGTGTTTGAAGTCTTTCCATGAGGGAATAAGGGGAGGGGTTTATATAGTAGTAAAATCGAATAGTATGAAAGGTAATTTAAGCAACAAACAAGGAAAATAAATGTATAAATCAGTCTTAAAAAATCAATTTAAAAGATTTGTAAACCCTAGCTTTTTAGGGAAAGTAAATATCAATCGAATATAAACAAAAATCGGACTCACAGTATCATAGGACGAATATAGACAAATAATACTCAAAATCAGAGATTTGAACCAATTTTGATTCGATTTTGAAGAGATTGGTTTTTAGGGAAAGTAAATATCAGAAGAATATAAACAAAAATCGGACTCACAGTAGCATAGGACGCATATAGACAGAATAACACTGAAAAATCAGATTTTTGAACAATTTTTGGTTCGATTTCGGAGAGATCTGATTGCCATGTTATGAAAGCACTATAGGAGAACAACCAGTACCAAAAAAGGGTTGAATATGGTAAGAAATAGTCATCGAATCACATATGTGGTGGGATTAGGAGAAGATTTAGGGGGCGGCGGGTTTAGGGTTCTTCAGAGAGGGAGGGGAGGTTGAGAGAATATAAGGGCGGCGGGTTATGTGATTATGGGTTAGGGTTTTTGGGAGGGTAATTAAAAGGGAGAGAAATAACAAGAACCGTTGATGTTGAGAGATCAACGGGCATGATTAAAAAAAGTGAGTGGGGCGGGTCAATTAACAGTTACCGACCATGTTTTTGGGTTAAGGGGTTACTTGGTTTGGGCTGGGTTATTGGGCCATTATTTGGTCCGAAATTGTTGAATAATTGGGGCTAGTTTTGAAATACCCAATATTTATCAGAAAATAATTTATAAAAGTAATAAATAAATAACAAAAATATTATTTGTCCACTGAAAGGATTAAAATAATAACTTAACATTATAAGAAATATAAAAAGTTAAATTGGAATAAATAATGTAATTATACATGAATATAGGCTATTATTCCAAAAATAAGTAATTAGCCTAAAATGCAAATGTAATTATGAAAAAATGAAGTAAAATATTTAAAACATACAATGGTGTAAATAATACGTTTGGATGATTAAATCATCATAAAATAATTCGAAAGATAATTATTGGATATTTATATAGAAAGAAATGAATTTAAAGCTTTAAAAATTATGGATTTTTTTTAAAATGCTTGTATAGGTTTATAAGCTAAATGATGTTGCAAATACACTATATATATATATATATATATATATATATATATATATATATATATATATATATATATATATGAGGGAAAAATTTGGTATCAACAACAATGGGATAATGAGATGTTAAGGGAGTTCGTGTCCCCATTCCAAATGGAGCGCATGGAGCTGCCTCCAGCCACAGATGATTGGGATGTTCAAGCATTCATCCAAGGGTTGAAAGAACGGAGTTTGATAGCGTCACGACAGTTGAAACAAAATCTTATCGAGTATCCAACTATAACTTGTGCAGATGTACATAATCGGTATCAATCAAAGTTCGAGGTCGAGGACGACCAATTAGGAGCTCCTTCGGGTTCAGTGCAAATAGGTTGAAAGGCAAAAATCAGAGGGACGTCGACATGGAGACAATATCTAACAAAGATCGATACCAACCACATGCTCAGATCGAAGAAATAACGGTCCAGGGCGCAATCTCACCCGGAATGATCGAAGAAGCGACCGAGGATTATGGCGGGTTGTAAGTAAAACTAGTTTTGACAAGTATATGGATCCCACAGAGGCACCTCGGTTATCAGAATACAATTTTAGCACTGATGCATCAGGCATAGTATCGGCTATCGGAAGGATCAAAGACACTAGGTGGCTCAGACCCATATAGAGCGATCCTTCTCAAAGGAACCCAAATTTTATGTGCAAGTATCATGACACACACGACCATGAGTCCCCGAGAGTTATGACCTTGATCTTCTCTTCGATCATTTCTATGAATGTTGAGCCTCAAAGTTTTCCTCCTATATTTGACGTACGACTGATATCTTTCCTTGTTTGGCCTCGGCTCCCTTTCTGCACTTCTCAATTCCTTTGCTAGTAGCCTGCTTGGATAAACTGAGCCCGAGGGGGCTCCTAACCAGTCTTCCTCGACCCTATTTTTTTACTGGTACTTGTTGTGCACATCCGCCCAAGTTACGGTGGTATACTCGATCAAGTTATGCTTTAACTGCCTCGAAGCTATTGAGCTTCATTCATTCAGCCCCTGAGTGAAGACATGTACAGCCCAGCCATCGGAGACTGGTGGTAACTCCATTTGTTCCGACTGGAAACGGGAGACGAACTCCCTCAACATCTCATTCTCTCTTTGCTAGATTTTGAACACATCGGACTTCCTCGTTGCAACCTTTATGGAACTAGCTTGTGCGTTTACAATTGAGTGCGCCAATATGGAAAACGAATCTATTGCGTTCGGGGGAAGGTTATGGTACCACATCATGGTCCCCTTGGACAAGGTTTCCCCAAATTTCTTCAGTAGGACACACTCGATCTCGTCGTCCTTCAAATTATTTCCTTTTATACCATAAATATATGTGGTGATGTGCTCGTTGGGATCTATGGTCTTGTTGTATTTTTTGATGTCGGGCATCCGAAGCTTCTTCGGAATGGGATTCATAGCCGCACTCGATGGAACTGGTTTTTGTACAAACTTCCTTGAATAAAATCCCTTAAAAATTGAAGGTGCTCCCGGTATCTGGTCAACCCTCGAGTTGTAGGTTTCCACGTTCTTATCGTTGTCCTCTATCTTCTTTTCTCCATACTCGACCCTCTTAGTGAGTTCCTCGAGCATCCTCATGATGGTGGGGTTGGTTGCCGACCCATTATTTCTTGATCTTTCTGGAGCTGGCTTAACTCGAGGAGCTGTTTCTGGTCCTGCTGTCTTCAGAGTCTTTTGCTGACTCTGTAACTGAGTGATAACAACTTGTTGTGCTTGCAAAATTTCAAAGATTACTTGCAAGATGAGTTCTCTTTCTTCTCGAGCATGTGTCCTTTGTGCATCAGGTTGGTCCCCTACGCGTACACTTCCTTCAACGTTAATGCCCAAATCGTCGTGCAAAGCAACTTGAGAACCAACGTCGGCTAAGTTAAGTGCCCCAGGGTTGAGCAGTCGTACACCGACCCCTGAAGCTGTTGCACTGTTTTCTTCATGGAATCCGAAACCGTCGTTTCCATGTGCGTTTGCTGAGTTAGACATATTTTGACCTGAAATCAAAGAATCTTTGGACAAGAAAAAGTGTGAAGAATAACGTGTGTTATCAGAAAACTAGCACTAAAATAATCACTATTATCTTTTACCCCACGGTGGGCGCCAAACTATTTACCTCGAAAATGGTTTTAACAATTAAATATGATTTATGGTTCTAAAAATATGTGATTTATTCCAATACTAGTGAATGTAAGAAGTATTAAGTGTAACTAAGTAGAAATGATAACCAATCCAGTTACTGCCTCGAGGTAGGCCGTGTAGGGCCTTCGATGTGCTTCTCTTGAGGTATGCATTCTGAGATCGGACTCGAATCTTACTTTGAGTCTTCCGAGGTCGGTCTCCGAACTCAATAGAGACTTCGAAATCGGAGTCCTCTGATTTTGGCCGTATACATAATATTTTCGGATATGGTAATATACACATAATATGAGAAATTTTATGATATTTTCTTTATTGTAAAGATAGAAATTATTTTCCCACAAAAAAAAAAGGTTTTCTTTCTATCATTTTAAGAATTAAACGTACGAAAATTTACACTCTTAATATGAGATTAGGAAAATTAAAATTGAGAAAATATATGTATTTTACATAGATTTTTTAAATAATAATGTATGTATTGATTTTATATGGTACCATATGAACAAGATAGTATGATACATAAAGTATATAAAAAAATAAGTAGAATTTTGAGTAATTTGAAATAATTCTTAATTATGCGGGTAATTGGTTAATGACCGGGTAACGGGACACTACCTAATAACCTAATAAGTAGTTAAAGATTAACATTTCCCACCCACCCACCCCCACGTGGCAGCAAGCCAATTCTTGGACAATGACTCTTAGTCATTTTGGTTAGGTAGCAAAATGACTACAAAACACTTCACATTTAGATGTAGGTAAGTTCTGGGAATACAAAACGTGGTGCTCAGTTAGGTTGCACCAATATGTGTATCAAGTCTTGTATACCTATAATGGTTTCTTTAGTTGGGATATGTTCATGGTGTGGAAAAAGATTATATGCATGTGGATACAAATGTTAATGGTTCTTATATTATAATCAAACTTGTTAATTTTTTAGTTGTTCTGAAGTAGTAATTTGAGGTGTTAGACAAGAAATCTTTTCCTACCAAGTTTGATGTGTGTGCATAGCTTTGTTCAATGATGGTGGGAAAGTTGCTTGGATCGCCTTCCTTTGTCGTGAGCGGGATTGTTCAGAGAACCGGCTCAGGTATGTTAAGGATATTTCTTCTTTCTTTTGGCATGATCCAAGTAACGATACGTAAACGTAATGATATTTCATAAGTGTTTCTACTCTTAGCAGTGCAGGATGTCTATGTTATTCATTCCTATAAAATGATATTCGAGCATGTCTAAGTATGTTCCTAACTCCCTATTGAGGTATATGATAGAGATGTTAATGTTCATTATATAGTAATACATGCATCTTCATGCATATGCATTTACCACTGAGCTACGGCCAGTTGGGAAGTTACATATTTACCATCGTGCTACGGCCGGTTGGGCAGACATGCATTTTCCACTAGACTACGACCAGTCGGAAAGTTACCACCGGTTGAGCATTTATGTATCATTATTTACCACCGGTTGGGTACTCATACTTTTACCACCGTGTGAAGGCCCGTCGGGAAGTCATGCATCATACGATTGGGATAATAGAAATAGTCTCAAAGAGAAGCATTATATATGTAATGATAAGTATGCAGAGAAGGTTGCACTTTAGAGATTCATGTTTATTCTTATATGTCTTTAATTAATGTTGGCATATTGTTATGTTTTAGTTCCGCCTTACATACTCAGTACATAATTCGTACTGACGTCCTTTTGTTGGGGATGTTGCATTCATGCCTGCAGGTACATATAACTAGTTTGACGAGCTCTCATAATAGACAAGATTGGTATTCAACGAAGGATCGGTAATACTCCACCTCATTCAGAGTGCAGCCGAGCCTTTGAGTCATCATGTTAGAGTTTTGCTATAGACTTATGGGTAGGCCGATACCCTATCCCATTTGATGTCAAATAATCTTACATGCTTTGTAGATAGAGTTTATTTTGTACAGTATGTTAGGGGCCTTGACGACTCATATGTATTCATGTTTTAAGAAAAATGATTTAGTGATACAGTGCTCTTCCCACTTACACTTGTACATTATGAGTTGTGGCCATGTTGGCCCATGATAGTAACAAAAGGAATGAGTTCAACCAACTCGACCTATGTATGTTCTAGTTTTGGTCGAATAATCATGAGTTACAGAGTGGTTTCGCCCCGGCCAGCACGTCACCGGGGGCCAGTAACGCCTCCTAGGTTTGGGTCGTGTATTAGAGTGGGTCGTGTCCTAGGGAATCTACAAATTCGTGCCTAGTAGAGTCTCACTTATGGATGTGTTGCGCGCCACATTTATAAATGAGAGGCTATAAGGCATTTAGGAAATGTTACCCTTCTTTTGTTTACAAATCGTTCCATAGAGCTAAGTCGTAAGAAGTCAGTATAAAGTTTTCACCATTTTTTATATGCACTAGAGGTGCTATCACAATTGAGCTTTAAGGCGTAGATGTAATTTCTACTTATGTTGAAGGAATGTTATAAAAGAAACAGAAGATACGATGCGAGATTGAATGGTATGTAAGATAAAGGTTAAGAAGATACGAGATATACACGTACAAAATGTTGTGAATAGTCCAAAGCTTAGATAGAGGTTGGGTTTTATTTTAATATGCAGAGGAGGACCTAGTGAAAGTTTTTAAAATCTCACAGAATTAACATTCGAGCACGAATCTTTCTAAAGAGGGGAATGATGTTACGCCCCGTACTTTAATATTAGGCGAGAGAAAAATGAGTCGTTCGATTAAAATGAGTCGTTCAGATGCATATGTGCTTGCTCTGCAAATGTGGTGCATGCATTCTCCAGTGGCTCATGTAAAGTAGTTTTGCCTAATAAACTAATTTTGTACCTCTATTATCTTGTTTTTCATGATTGCTCAAGAAATCAATGGACTAAAGGATGATCTTTAATTTGGTAAAAGTCTTGCAATAAACCCAGTTGTGGAACATCTCTATCCTATCATGTATATAACTATGCAACTTTATAGTATCTAATCTGTAACTCTTTATTCTCTGGACCATTTTTCATGCATATTTATTAATTGGAGCCGCCGTTTATTTTTAGTGATGTTTATATGCTACACAATGATGTTGATTTACCATTCTTCAAGTTTGAGGTGCATGAGGAATATTCAAGGTAAATCTCCATAGGAGTGAACTATACCAGTATTATGGAAACCAGTTTAACATCGCAGAAGCAATTTTCTTAGAGAGGAACACATGACCTTATAAATAGTCTCAAAGAGAAACATTATATATGTAAGTATGATAAGTATGCAGATAAGGTGGCACTTCAGAGATTCGAGTTTATTCTTATATGTTTTTAATTATTGTTGGCTTATTGTTATTTTTCAAATCCTCCTTACATACTCAGTACATTATTCGCACTAACGTCCTTTTGTTGGGGACACATCATTCATGTCTGCATGTACATATAACTAGTTTGACGAGCCCTCATAGTAGACAAGATTGGCATTACCGAATCGGTAAGAATCCACCTCATTTAGAGTGCAGCCGAATCTTTGAGTCATCGTGTCAGAGTTTTGCTATAGACTTATTGGTAGGCCGATACCCAGTCCCATTTGATGTCAAATAATTTTGTACAGTATGTCAGGGGCCTTGACAGCCCATATGTATTCATGTTTTAAGAAAAAGGATTTAGTGATACAGTGTTTTTCCCACTTAGTACATTATGAGTTGTGGCCATGTTGGCCTATGATAGTTACAAGAGGAATGAGTTCAGCCAACTCGACCTATGTATGTTCTAGTTTTGGTCGAATGATCATGAGTTACAAAGTGGCTCACTCGGGCCAGCACGACATCTGGTGCTAGCCACGCCTCCCCAAGTTTGCGGCCTGACAACAAACATCATCAGATCGAGGGTCGTGGAGCAACTCGGCCTTCTAAACCAAATTGTACTTGCATCTCGAGTCTTTAACGGAATCAATATGGCTAGTGAAACGACTAAAGGGGAGATTATCCTACCTGTGAACGTGGCCGGAACCCTTAAATATACTAAATTCCACATAATCGAGGACGTCATGACATATGATGCACTACTCGAAAGGCCTTCGATCCACAACATGAGGGGCAGTACTGTCGACCCTCCACCAAATGATGAAGTTCCCGACGACAGATTGTGTAGAGACGGTATACGGGGAACAACATGATGCAAAGGATTTTTATGGTCGAAGAAGTAACATTGTTCTCGATACTATCAACTTTGAAAAGATCGAGCGCCAAAGGTAAACATGCATCCAAATAGAAATCCCCTCCCCCAACCTCGACCGAATTGGAGAAACAGGCAGTAGATGATGAAGAAGAGGAGGATTTTCTGACCCCTCGAACCTTTGTTGTTCCAGAAGATTCGGATGTCACCAAATCAACAGTCGAAGAGCTGGAACAGGTTATACTAATCGAGTACCTGCCTGAGCGAAAGGTATACCTGGGAACTGGGTTTACTTCCGAACTTAGGGAAAAGCTTATTCAATTTCTTATTGATAACATAGGCTTTTTCATGGTCCCATTTAGACATGACAGGGATCCCACCGGAGATAACAATGCATCGATTGAGCCTGGACCCCAAGTTCAGACTGGTGAAGCAAAATAGAAGGCCCCACTCCGAGGTAAATCTCGTCTTCATAAAGGACGGGGTAAGTAAACTTCAAAAAATAGGGTCCATTCGGGAGGTGAAATACCCCGAATGGGTAGCTAATGTAGGTGTAGACCATATAAAAGGGAACAAACATAGAATGTGCGTAGACTATAAGGAGTTAAACAAAGCATGTCCGAAAATATTATTTTTCACTGCATAACTTCGATCACATGATCGATGCCACGTCCGACCACGAGATCCTTTCCTTTCTCGATGCCTATTCTGGGTACAATCAAATCCAAAAGAACCAGGAAGACCAAGAAAAGACTTCGTTTATTACCAAATATGGAACGTACTGTTATAATGTAATGCCCTCCAGGCTAAAAAATGCAGGATCTACTTACCAACGCCTAGTAAATTAAATGTTCGAAGAACAAATAGGTAAGTCAATGGAAGTTTATATTGATGAAATGCTAGTTAAGTCCCTGCGCGTAGAGGACCATTTGGCTCAATTGCAGGAAAAGTTCCAAATCTTTAGAAATATAACATGAAGCTCAACCCCGAGAAATGTGCTTCGGGGTAGGTTCGGGAAAATTACTTGGATTCATGGTATCAAATTGGGAGATCAAAATCAACCCCGATAAAATCAAGGCCATCAAAGACATCACCGTCGTAGATAGTGTAAAAGTCATATAAAGGCTAACGGGATTGATAGCTGCCTTAGGTCGATTCATCTCGAGGTCATCAGATCAAAGCCATATGTTTTTCTCTCTACTCAAATGAAGCACGATTTTGCCTGGACTCCAGAGTGTCAACAGGCATTGGAGGAATCGAAACGATACCTATCGAGCCCACCACTGATTCACACTTCGAAGGCAGATGGGAAACGCTACTTATACTTGGCAATATCTGAAATTGCGGTAAGCGGTGTCCTAGTTCAAGAAGTGCAAGGTACACAGTTTCCTATTTATTATATAAGTCAAACCTTAGGAGAAGTGGAAAATAGGTATCCATATTTAGAGAAATTGGCACTTGCACTGATAAGCACTTCTAGAAAGTTAAAACCATGTTTTCAATGTCATCCCAAATGTGTATTAACAACTTACCCACTCTATAATATTTTTCACAAGCCCGACTTATCGGGCCGATTGGCCAAATGGGCCATCCAACTCAGTGGATACGATGTCGAATATCAACCTCGAACGGCCATCAAGTCTAAATTTTAAGCAGCCTTCGTGGCCGATTTCATGCCAACCCTCGTACCTGAAGTTGAAAAGGATCTCTTACTAAAATCAGGTACATCGTCGGGGGTATGGACCCTTTTCACAGACGATCCTTCGAATGTGAAGGGGTCCGGGCTAGGCATTATTTTGAAGTTGCCCATGGGTAGCACAATTAGACAATCTATCAAAACATCTAGACTGACTAACAATGAGGCTAAGTACGAGGCCATGATTGCAGGTCTCGAGCTAGCTAAACTCTTGGGAGCAGAGGTCATTGAAGCTAAGTGCGACTCTTTACTGGTAGTGAACCAGGTAAACAAAACCTTCGAAGTTAGAGAGGATTGAATGCACAGATATTTGTACAAGTTACATGTAACTTTCAATGTTTCAAGGAAAGGACTTTACAACATATACCTAGAGAACAAAACAGTGAGGCCGATGCACTTGCAAATTTAGGGTCATCGGTCGAGGAAGATGAGATCAGCTCAGGAACTGTCGTTCAACTCTCGAGATCACTGATTGAGGAAGGGCATTGCGAAATAAATTTTACAAGCTTAACCTAGGACTGGAGGAATAAATACATCTAGTACTTAAAGAATGGAAATTGGTAGTGTGTTTGGGACAAGGAAACACCGATTATGTTCTACGAGAAGTCCATGAAGGCACTTGTAGGAACCATTCTGGCACCGAGTCACTAATTCGCAAATTCATTAGAGCAAGATACTACTGGGATAACTTGGAAAAAGACTGGAGTTGGCTCAAAGATGCGATAAATGTCAACGGTTTGCACCGATGATCCACCAGCCCGGAGAACAACTTCACTCAGTCTTATCTCGGTGTCCATTCATGAAATTGAGGGATGGACATTGTCTTCCCTCTACCATCGACCCTAGGTAAAGCTAAATTCATTTTGTTTATGACTGACTATTTCTCTAAATAGGTTGAAGCACAGGCTTTCGAGAAAGCTTGAGAGAAAGAGGTTATAGATTTCATCTGGGATCACATCGCATGTCGATTCGGGATACCCGTAGAAATAGTATGCGACAGTGGTAAACAATTTATCAAATAATTTATTGGCAGTAAATTTATGAAATTCCTCGAAGACCATAAAATAAAAAGGATATTGTCAACACTGTATCACCCTAGAGGGAACGAACAGGACGAATCGACAAACAAGACTATCATCCAAAACCTGAGAAAAGGTTGAACAGAGTTAAAGGGAAATAGAGAGAAATTGTACCTGAAATCCTTTGGGTATATCTAACAACATCGAAGTCCAGTACAGAAGCAACTCTTTTTTCCTTAGTATATGGTTCTGAAGCCTTGATTCCAGACGAAGTTGGAGAACCCAGTGCCAGGTTTCAACATGCAACGGCGGAATCGAACCACGAGGCTATGAATACTAGCCTCAAATTATTATATGAAAAATGAGATGCTACACTCGTTTCGAATGGCTAAATAAAATCAACGTATCGAAATATTGTACAATAGAAGGACCAACCTTCGACACTTCAAAGTCAAAAACTTAGTCCTAAGGAAAGTCACCATCAACACTCGAGATCCTAATGAAGGACCCTACCAAGTCCTCAATATGGTCGGAAAATGGTCTTATAAACTCGGGATGATGAATGGCGAACCATTGCCAAACAACTAGAACGTATCACTTCTCGAACAATATTATTGTTAAAGTATGACTTTCTCTTTTCGTCGTTCATATATATATTCGACACTAAATTATTGCAGGAGTTTGACCGAAGATATCGAGACCTCAGGTTTTAAACTACGTGTTGCACTTTTTTCCCTTAGATCGGTTTTTATACCAAATGGGTTTTTCCGGTGTGGTTTTTAACGAGGAAACAATAATGTGCTACCTTAGGACAATTCGACAGTATCCAAGGCTTCATTGTAATAAACCTCGAATACTGGGCAGCATCACCCTCGGATGTTATATGTTCAAGAAAAGTACCTCGTGTCAAAAGGCCTAGATAGGGAAAACTTTATAATGGAAAAAACGGTCGAATGAACCGTGTTCATATAGATTAGTCGATTCCCGGTGGCAAAGCATGTATGCATGTATAAATTATTCAAAGAAGCATTCTTTATTTATTTGACATCTCGTGTCTCAAAGCAAATTCTCTACTATGCAAATCTCGTACTTATGATTTTGTGAGAAATGGCTCAAGAGCCAAGTGCAAATGTACCTCGAATACTCGGGGGCTGCCATCGATAATAGGCATGTTCGAGTTATCTAAATTCAAATTCACAAGACCTCAAAGAGGAACCCCTCGATATATAAGCCAAGGCCACCATTCTCGGGGACTAACATTTCAAACAATTTTGAAATATTATCGAGAAATAATCCTAAGAGGCGTATTCGAAGGCTACGGCCAAAATAACCCAGCTCAGAGACGCCCGAATTCCACTATAAACAATAGGCCTTCAAATCATTCAAAAACTAGTTAAAAAGGCTACCCTCGGCAAATAATCAAAAAGGGCTTCAATAAAATCAGCTCTGGAAAAATTCTCTATAAGGCTTGGATAATATCAGCCTCCAAAAAACCTTAAGGGGTACCAAACTACCTTAACGCAAACGTGCTAAAGCACAAAAATCAAAGGGGTTTCAATTGACATCAGACCCTCAAAAACCCAATGGGTAAAAAATACACGCTAAGGCATAAAGAAATTTTTACTAAGTCTTTTTAGCCGAAAAAGGGAAACAATATCCATCTTTCAAAATCCATATCGACCCAACCTCAAAGAGCCTTAGGGATAATACATTTAGAGTTCGAGACCGTGTTCTCACTCAATTCAGACCTAATGGTTCCATTATTTTGAGCTGGAATAAAGTCAACTTGAATATAGCTCGAAGATTCATCATAAAACCTTAAGGGGTATGTTACTGTAAGTTCGAAACTTACTCATTACTTGATAAAAAGCCTAAGGGTTTGTTTTATTCTTAGTTCAAAACTCACTCGAAATTAGTTATAAAGACAGTGTTGTTATGGCATCAATTAAGCCATCTGAAATCTCGAACATATTATTGAGCCCGAGGACACTCTTTTACTTACCTAAAAAACCTAAGGGTTTTATTTAAGTTCGAGATAGTGTTCATTTGACTACAAACACTACAACAACAAAATTTTCACAAGGCAAAAACAAAGCAGCATTTATCACAAATCAGAGACAAAATGGAAAGAAAAGAAATTTTTTATTTATTGAAGGTATATACAAAGACCACACAGGGTCATACACAAAAAACAAAGAAAAACACAGAAGAAGAAAAATCCTAAGTGCCTAGTCCGCTTTGGGAGCCGCATCTTTGGTGGCTTCATCCACATCTCCTCCGCTCTCAGATCCACTCGTAGAGTCTTCATAATCGGAGGGTAAGGCTGAGACATTGTCCTACAAAACTTTTGCACTCTCGATATCTGCCTAGAGGTTGAAGCCCCAAGCATATACCTCCTCGAGATTCTCCCTACGGGATTTGCGCCTAGCATGAGCGACAACACACAATAACTTGTCTTCAGCAGCAACAAAGATCTCTTGTGACCGAATGTTAGTAGCTTTGGCGTATTTTCGGTCAGAGGCCACAAGCGCCTCCGCCTAGAATTGGCCCTTGTAAGCTGGGCGGCTAACTTAGCCTTGAGCTCTTCGAGCTTCTGTGCCGGGGCCAAGCTTTCCTTTTTTACACTTTGGAGTTGACGCTCGACCGAAGCCAGTTGTGCCCAAACCACGTCTTTCTATGAGGCGAGGCTATCCATGTTCTGCTTCCACCCCAGAGTCTCTGGCTCATTCATCTTGGCCTCCTCACAAAGCTTCTCGTCCAATTCGCCCTTCTGCTAGGCCTGCAAAGTCAAAGTGTTAATCACCAATGTCAAGTTAATACATAACAAACTCCCAAAAAGTTACATTACCCGTTCGATGAGCTCTGTCTGTTCTTGATAAGCCCTTGCCAGTTCGGCTCAGAGCCTCCTGATCTCCTCTTCTTTTTGTAAATAAAGGAGTTTGAGTTTGTCTCTCTTCTTCACGGGCTTCTTGAGTTAGGCCTCACATCAGGTCAGCTCATCCCGCTATTTGGAACACGCTTCTCGATGGACTGCCATGGCCTGTACACAAAGGAGGAAATCAGACATTGAGAAATGAGAACAACACACAAGCATAATTATGGAGGCTAACACGTACTTGTTTCAGAATCCGTTGAGCCTCGTAAAAAATGAGCGATGCTTCCAGGTAGGAACCATCATCGACCCCCATGAAGCATCCCTAGAATATATAGTTCCCTTCGTGGGTTGTCCCCATATCGGGAATCTCCATAGCCTGAGCATCTTGAATGCCCTTCCGAGAACGTAGGGTCGGGCGACGAATCGTCAATATTAATTTTCCCAAGCAAGTCGCTTGGGGAATTCTCTTCTCTTTGAAGGGCCTCAAAGCTAGCCCTTTCATTCACACCTGCTGGTTATTCATCATGGCGGGGGGCATTTGAACCACCCGGTGGCTCGAGGACTATGTTCAGACCTTCTTCTGAGATTTCTTCGGTCGGAGATTGAACCTCTTCGACCGCCACTAGCTCAGGAGTCTTCGGAGCTTCATTGCTTCCATCTTCCGAGATATCAGCAAGCAGTCTGGATCCTCACCTTCCTCATCCTCCTGCCAAAGTTGTTGGACAACATTGGCAGATAAGATTGCAGGATTTGTCTTCAATTTTCGAGCCCTACTTTTCCTTGGCTTCGGGTATCTGGAGGCGAGACCCTCTTTCTCTTCTTCTCTTTGGTTGGCTTCAGAACCTCCTCTTCCCTAGGTGGAGGTGGATTCGTGATAACATTGTCTCCAAGACCTGTTTGAAGAGAAACTAAGTTAAAATGAAGTACTTTACGACGAAGCTTCAACATACAGGCAAAGGAACTCACCGTGGTTTTTGGCCTCCCACCGACCCCTTGCCAAATCGCACCAACAGTGCTCAGTATATGAAGAGATGGAGGCTAGTTGTAGAACCCAGCCTGCGAGGTTTTGAATAGCACCAAGAAAGCAAGGGGAAGTTGCACCATGTAGAAGATTTTAGATCAGAAAAGACTAAAGAAAGCAAAATTGTAAACACCATCGATGAGATTATACTTACGTTTCATGTTCCATTCCTCAGTGAATGGCATTTCTCGGTGGGTATCGGATCGGGGGTCTTGATTTGAATAAATATGACCATCCACCCTCACTCTTTGTCCTCGTCTATGCTCTTGAATAGTAATTTTGTGCCACGATGCTGGAGCCTTATCAACCCACCTCGATAAAGACGAGGGTTGTATAACCTGATCAGATGGTCAAGGGTGAAAGACATACCTCGACCTTGCTCGAAAACAATCTAAGCAAAATGACTATGCGCCAAAATAAGGGATAGATCTTGCCAAGGGTCACCCGATATTGGCGGTAAAAATCGAGTATGACCGGATCTACAGGGCCCAATGTGAAAGGGTAAGTTTACACACTTAAAAACTCTTTCATATGGGTAGTGATGTCCTCCTCAGGGGAAGGAATCCCCACCTATTTATTATCCCAATGACAGACCTTGTTCACATGCTCAAGATCGTCTTCAGATATCTAACTTATGTATCTAGACATGGGCTCACATCGGCCAGGAACTAATAAAGGTTTTTTGACTTTAAAGTCGGATGTCAGTTCGCATGGCCTAGGAACGAACTCTTCAATACGAGGCTCCATCGGCGTTTTATCGTTGGCCGGCCGCGATGAGGAGGCTTTTTCTATTTTAGGCACAGTCTTTGATGTTTTAGTCGTCTCTATATGAAGTTCAAGAAAGAAGAAGGAATTGGTGTTATGGTAAACGCAAAATGACGAAGAAGATAAACTTGAAGGGAATAGAGAAACTTGTAGAGATTTGGAAAAAGGTTTTGGAAGTAAAGTTTGAAAGTACTGTGAAATTTATCTAATTATAGTGGCCACTTCGACGGTTTAAGAGGACTAGTGGCTGACCATCAACTAACGATAATTAATAACCTTGGGAACTGTGCAGATGTGACCCTTCGGCCACTTCTGTTGCTAACATCATGGGGTTGACGTCTTGAACGAGGTGTTAGAAAATCAGGGCTCAAATCGTTTCTTATCATTTTACTCCAAGAAACGCGGGTACTATCACTATACGGTCAAAATTGGGTATGTCCGATTTCATAGACACGAGGAACTGTCGCGAGAGTAAGCTTGTAATGGACCTGGCTCGAGCTCGATGGCAGAGTATGAAACATGAAGATCAAAGTGATGATTAAAGATTGAGACCGAGAATGACCGACTTCGACTAAGGCATAATAACAGAATGAGAAGATATTAGCAACCGACCGAAGATATCGGCGAAAATCCTGGAATAGATCGAATCAGGGGGTTATTGACATCAATCATGGGATTTATTTCTGTTATTAGAATTGTACCTTGTTTAGAATTCATTTACTATATAAAGAGGGTCCCCATTCATTTGCAATACATCATCATTCACTGATAAATAATATAGACGTTGGTCCTTATTTTCACTTGATATCCATTGTTCTTCATTACTGTTCTTTACTGTTCTTATTACTTGACCTTCTTGAATCGAGGTCGAAAGTACTGTAAAGCATTGGTTACATTTATTTTACTGTTCAATTTATTCATTTAATTCATTTTTTATCAATTGGTATTGAAATAGATCGCGTATCCTTAAAACCACAATACAAGTTTAATTTTTACTCGAATTTTAGGTTAAACAACCTATTTGGAAAAATAATCGGCCATGAATAGTATGAATTGAGCTTTACCGGGTGCCCACGGTAGGGGAGCGACGATGTCCATTCCACACTTCATAAATGGCCAGGGACAAAACCGAGTGGAGCATTTCTCCCTGTTGATGGATCATTTGTGCGTGTACCTGGCAGACGTCACATTTCCATACAAATTCCTTCGCATCTTTTCCAATTTTGGTGCAGTAAAAGTAGGCGTTGATTAGTTTCTAAAACAATGATTTTTCCCCCGAATGGTTCCCCCAAGTGCCTTCATGAACTTCTTTCAAGGCATATTTGGTCTCTCCCGGTCCCAAGCATCTGGCTAGAAGGTCGTCGAAGTTTCTCCCGAACAACGCCCCTTCGACCAAGACAAATCTGGCAGCCTTTGTATGCAAAGCTCTCAATTCTTTGGGATGAAGGCAATTTTTCGGTCTTTAAGTAGTGTATATACTTGTTCCTCCAGTCCCAAGTTTAACTCGTTGAGTTCACTTTAGCGTGGCCTTCTTCTAACACTGACTTCATGAGTTTCACTACTATTCCCGAACTAAATTAATCGGCATCGAATGATGACCCTAAGTTAGCCAGAGCATCGGCCTTGCTGTTCCGATCTTAGGGTACGTGTTGCAGGGTCCATTCCCTGAATTGATGCAGTGTTACCTGTAACATTTCTAAGTATCTTCTCATTTGTTCGTCCTTTACTTTGAACGTCCTACTAACTTTATTTACCATGAGGATGGAGTCACACTTAGCTTCGTTCACGTCGGCCCAAGGCTTTTAGCCAATTACAAACCTGCAATCATGGCCTCACACTCGACCTCACTGTTAGTTAATTTCATAGTTTTGATAGATTTCCCAACTACATTTCCCGTAGGCGATTTCAATATGTTGTCGAGCCCGAATACCTACGCATTTGAGGTACTATCCGTGAAAAGGGTCCAGATTCTCGAAGTCATCCCGGATGTTAACAGTGATTACCTTTCGACTCCGGGTATTAAGGACGGCCTAGTGACGACCAAGAAGTCTACCAAAATTTGTAGGAGAGCGTTAAACTCTTCACTCATTGCATTAAGCCACCTAGGGTCCTTTTGCAGCTTCTGTGAAGAAAGTTGGTTCACAAGGTGTACTAGAAAGAGAGACACTAAGTGAGGGAAGAACACATGATTTTAGAGACCCTGTCATAGAACGAGTAATCATGACATGTGAACGAGTACCTGATTGTTAGGAAACTAATGATTGAGAGTAATTAGAGTTATTAGGAGATAAGGATTGGACAGTTTGATTAGAAATAGAAATAGGTATATTGGAAGTTGGTTGCAAAGATGTAGGAGTAGACCGTATTGTTGTAGAAAGAGGTTGCTTGTTTTGTGGAGAGAAGGAAGGAGATTGGAGGGGAGTTGGAGGATTGAAATTATGATTAGAAATATGTGGAGATAATGCGGATGGAGTTAAAATACGAAACAATTGAAGAGCGCGCAACATGCATAGGAAGTTGAGCAAATTTATCATTATTTGAACGTGAGAAAGAGAGAGTCCTAGGAGAAGTTATAGACATGTTTTGAGGATTTAAAGAGATAGAGGGGGGAAAAGTTATATCTGATGTGGAGATGAAATCAAAATTAGAGATTGCAGTGGGTGAACCACACGTTTTATGCAAACTAACTGGAGAAAATGTAGGAGAAGGTGGTGGTGTTGAAATTAGACTAGACGTTCCTGGAAACATAGAAACATAGGGAAACACGGATTCTACAAAATTTACATGACGTGAAATAATTATCCGATTAGTGGATGGATCCAAACATTTGAACCCCTTGTGTTGAGGAGATAGTCCAAGAAATAAGCAAGGTGTAGAACGGTGCTGAAACTTGTGAGCGAAAGAATGTGCAACATAATGGTAGCATAAACACCCAAATACCTTAATTAAATCGTAATCTGGTGGTGTACCATATAAGTTTTCATAATGAAATTGAGAACAGAAAGAGAAGTGATATTAATTAAATGAACTCCAAAAAGAGAGGCATCCGCCCAAAAAGAAAAAGGCGTTGAAGCTTGAAAGAGAAGACATCGTATCAGATTATTAACATGTCGATGCTTTCTTTCTGCACGACCATTTTGAGCGGAAGTATATGGACAAGAGAAGCGATGAATAATTCCATGATCGCTAAAAAAAGAACGAAAAAGAGAATTGTTGTACTCTCTGCCACCATCGGATTGAAAATATGCAATAAATGAATTGAAAATGCTTGAGACCATTTTATAGAATTCTTTGAATTTATCAAACGCCTCTGACTTGTTCTGCATTAAATAAATCCAAGAGAACTTTGTGTAGTCATCAAGGAATAAAATATAATAACGAAAACCAGAATTTGAACTAAATGGAGCTTGCCACACATCTGAATGAATTACAACAAAAGGAGTGTGTGCAATATTATGAGAGGAATTAAATGCCAACTTAGATTGTTGTCCCAGGTGACAAATATTACAACCAGAAGTTTCAAAAGACGAATTACATGGAATAAAACCTCTACGGACTAAAGCTGCAAGAGAACGTTGCCCCGGATAGCCTAAACGTTGGTGCCAAAGAGAGGAAGGCGAGACAGCACTTGAAAGAGAAACATGAGAGGGGCGACTGGAGACTGTGTGAACCGGATAGAGAGAGCCATTTACTCTCACAACAGAGTAACACTTGCTTGGTCTTCTTGTCCTTAACAAAAAAACCAGAATCAGTGAACTAAATGAAACAATTTTTGTTATCCGCACATAAACGCTGAACTGACATTAGATTCTTTTGTAGAGAGGGAACATATAAAACATTCTTTAATTGAAGAGGATTCGAAGACGTAATAATAGACGAAGAACCAGTAGATAAAATGGGAAGAAGATTACCATTTCCAACCACCACCTCTGACGAACCAGTGTAAGTAGAGGGAGATGATAACAAAGATTGATTGTTCGTCATATGTGCAGAAGCAGCAGAATCATGATACCATACAGAAGGTTGGACTTCCTCCAAATTCATAGCAGCAAAAGTTTTTGGTAGTGAATTGGGAACATAAGAATGATTAAAACGGTTCCTACACTCGAGAGCAGTGTGATTAAAGTGAAAATAGATTATACATTGTTTAGTCGACGCGAAAGGAGGTCGACCAAGAACTCCATCACCTGGAGAGGAAGGACGAGAATTTTGTTGAAAACCAGCCCATTGATTGGAGAAATTAGAGCGAGTAGAGTATTGACCTCGACCCCTGCCTTTGTTCGATCTACCACGACCATGGCCATTGAAAGATACTTTTGAATATGTATTAGTATGAGATAAATTAGAAGAATGGGGTTGAGAAACTGGTTGTGTTGGAGTGGAAGCAACTAAGGCAGTGTGAGAAGTGAGATCATCATTGTTGGTTACATTAATATGCGCTTCTTCTGTGAGAAGTAATGGACGCAATGCCAGAAAAGTTGGGAGAGTTCCTGTAGCATTTAATCCAGAGACAAAAGTTCGATAGGAAGAAGGAAGTCCTTGCAATGCTTGGGTTACTAAATCATCATCGGAAATTGGTTTTCCAACTGCTCCAAGTGAACAAGCAAGAGAGTGTAGTTGTTGAAGAAAATCCTCCATGGAAAGTGAGCCTTTCTTAAAATTCTGAAATTTTGATTTCAGATGAATTGACGAGGATAAAACCTGATCAAGGTAGAGAGAAGCATGAACATCCCACACCTCTTTGGAGGTTTCACAAGCATAGTTATGAAGGGAATCAAGAACTGGAGGTGAAAGAGTGGCATTTATCCAACTGAGTGTTATAGTATCACATTGAATGTGATGACCCAAAAGGTCATCCTAAGTAATTCCAGCTAAATCTGTGTTCCGAGGCCTCGAAAGCCTCCGTTAATCTCACCTCGATATGCGTGCACAGCCCGGGCAGGTAGCCGGGAAGCTTTCATGTGATAATTTGATTAAAAAATGGGATTTTGTTTTAATTGAATAAAGTTGACTTTGGTCAACATTTTTGGTAAACGGATCCGGACCCGTGATGTGACGGTCCCGAAGGGTCCGTAGGAAAATATGGGACTTGGGAGTATGCCCGGAATCGAATTCCGAGGCCCCAAGCCCGGGAAATGAATTTTTAAAGAAAATTATTTTCTGAAAATAATAAAGGAGTGTGAAAGTGAATAATTATGTGAAAACCTTGTTATCGGGCCCGTGTTATGGTTCCGGAGCCCGGAACAGGTTTATTATATGTTGTTTGTCCTATCTGTGAGATTTGGTGTGAAACGGTTTTGATTTGATTGGTTTCGGATCCAAGTGAGGAAAAATGGAGTTAATGAACTTGTGGGATTTCTAAAGGATTTGAAATGTGGCTTGAGAGGTGATTTTATGTTCCCGAGGTCCGAATGAAATTCCGAGACGAGGAATAGTTCCGTTGTGTTGTTCATAACTTATCTGCAAAATTTGAAGTCATTCCGAGTGGTTTAGGCCGGTTCGGCGCGATGAAGCGAATTCTAGAATTTCAAAGTTCTTAAGTTTTGAATTCAGGGGTTTTGGAGGGTGATTTTGAGTTTTAGCGTTGTGTTGAGTGTTCCGTGGGCTCGAGCAAGTTCGTCTAATGATTTGGTACTTGTTTGTATTTTTGGACAGGGGCTCGGGTGGGCCCAGGTGCCTCCCGGACCCCGCGCGAGGCCAAAAACCAGCAAAAACCACTGCTAGCGCACAACATCTGGTGTGACCGCAGGTGCGGTTGCCCGGCCGCAGGTGCGGGACCGCCCCTGCGGTCCAAGCCTCGCAGGTGCGATCCCCAGCCCCCTTGCCCAAAGTCCGCAGGCACGAGACTCAAGCCGCAGGCGCGTGACCGTAGGTGCGGTCCAGGCCATCGCATATGCAACCTTTCCGCAGGTGCGACCAAAATTCCGCAGGAGCAGGACCGCTGGTGCGGCTCCCAACCCCGCAGGTGCGAGCCCAAGGTCCCAGGCCCTTTTCCGCAATTGCGATCATTTTCTCGCAGGTGCGGAAACCCCTGTTGCCAGGCCCCTTAAATACTCCAAAATTTCGGGTTTTCTTCATTTTCACCCATCTCCAACAACCATTAGAGAACAACCAAGCTTGGGCATCACCTTCCACGACCACCCACTGTAAGAGGTAAGTAAAACCCCATAAAACTTCTAATTTTAACAATAATTCCTAGCTTAA
>ML294990.1:749-33663 GCA_005239495.1 Nicotiana undulata | reverse complement strand
TAGGGCTCATTGTATCATTGAAAATAACAAGAATATTATTTTTCTCCCGTGTTTTCTCACAGGTGCAAACATGAACTGGCTAACAACACTTACCGCAAAAGCAATATCTGGACGAGTCACAGTGAGGTAGTTTAATTTCCCAACTAACCTCCTGTATCTCTCGGGATCGTCAAAAGGATCACCATCATCTTTCATAAGATGCATATTAGGAACCGTTGGAGTACTGCAAGGTTTAGCTGCCAACTTTCCAGTTTTTGCAAGCAAGTCAAGAATGTACTTTCTCTGAGACAAAAGAATTCCCTTCTTGCTTCTATTTACTTCTACTCCCAAAAAGTATTTCAACTGGCCCAAGTCCTTTGTATGAAACCTAGTATGCTGAAAAGACTTGAGGGAAGAAATCCCCGCATAGTCACTTCCTGTGATAACAATATCATCCACATATACAACAAGGAGAATAGTGCCAGCTACTGATTTCCGATAGAAGACTGAGTGATCGCACTTACTCATTTTCAACCCAAACTTCTGAACTACCTCACTGAACTTACCAAACCAAGCTCGTGGACTCTGCTTCAAGCCATACAAGGACTTCTTCAAATGACAGACTTTCCCATACTCCCCCTGAGCAACAAAACCGGGTGATTGCTCCATATACACTTCCTCCGGAAGATCACCATGAAGGAACGCATTCTTGATATCCAACTGATGTAAAGGCCAATTCTCGATCGCATCTAGAGAAATAAATAAGCGGACAGAAGTGAGTTTGGCAACCGGGGAGAAGGTGTCAGAATAATTCAGATTAGCTTCCGGCCAAGGAATTTCCAGCAGCGGATTCGACTCAACTCCGACGAGCAGTAGACCTGCTATGATACCATGTAAAGTACAGAGACAATAGAGAAATCTCTCTTCTATTGTATTCAAGAAGAAACAAGTATATATACAAGTACATAGGGCCCTAACTATGGAAAGAATCAAAAAGGAAATCCTATAAATCTGTTGTGTATCCCTATAATTATGCTAGCTATGTATATTACATAAGATTATGTCTACATTCATTATCTAACATTCTCAAACTAACTAGGAAGAGGTATAGTAAAACCTACATCTAATCTATAAGGCACATTATCTGTTTTGCTCTATTAAAAATTATAGAAAACATGGATGTTGTTGTTGTTGTTGTATGGATGTTCCTTGTAGGAGGGTAGGACTAATTGAAAAGTATTTACATTCTATTCGAACCACAATGGCACCATATATTAACATTAGTCCGTTTCACAATTTCTGAACACTGTGATATTTGAGTTTTATATGTGAAGTTTTAAATGTGTGTATCGGAAAGGTATACAGGAGAGACTTCACATTAAATTTATGTTCTGTCTTCGCACTGTTCATGTGAACAATGTGAGGTGAAAGAAGCAGAAAGTGGAGCAAGAGTTTTTAGAGGTGGGGGAAATTTTCATCATCCTTTGAAATTATGGTGATGGAGTATCTCTCTCCTTTTATTTTGGGGGCTCGTCTGTGGGGAACGAATCATGCACAAGAATGTCAATTGACCTTTATCCACAAAACATTTCAAGACCTACATTCCTTCTATTTATAAAGAAAAAGGGGACTTACATTCCTTCTACACTGTCTTTGCTGCTTCCTTCTTTCCAATTAAGTATCACTCTTCTTGATGAGTATTTGAACATGCCTAATAAAAGATTGTTGTTATTGCTTTTGTGGTCGAGACAGGCATTGCGTCTTGCTCCAGTAGATATTGATGATATGGAGAAAAATCCGTTAGCAGTACTGTATGTAAACCGCGCCTCTGCTTTGCAGGTGAATCTTATATTTTATTTATTTGCTGGCTGTTTAATTCTAGTTATTTTTTATTATATTATTTTTTACTCTTTTTCGTTTTTTGGTTAGCAAACTATTCTCTTTTGAGTTCATCCGCACAATATATTTATCATTAAGAAAACAAAATCAATTTGGAATTGTTCACAGTAGTTTGACGAATTCTAGAGATGCAAGTTCCCTTAAAAAGCTGTCTAAGGACTTGGTGACTGAAATTCATTTAAATTGTCCTAAACTGGAGTGTGATAAGAACTTGGATTGAATTTTGTTTTCAATGTTTTGACAACATCTTATAAGCAAACATATGTGATTTCCCTAAGTCATGTATGCGACAATTTTGTCAGGGTGAAGGAAGTGTTGGGTCTATTCATCTTTAGATAGACATGCCTGACATTGACATGGGTACAGAGAAATTAGATTCTGTAAAAGTGAATAGAATATACGTGGTACCTTCTCAAAAAAAATAAAAAATAGAATATACGTGGTAAGGGGAACATAGCAAAAATGTGTTAGAAGATGACTTTGTCTATTGTGCATGACCTTAATGGTTGAAGGCAACATTAATGCCTAGGAGAATGTGCCTAATGTAGTGCATGCTATCATCATAGCAGATTTAACTTTTGAAGTTCCTAAAATAGATGTAGGAGTGGAATATTCCAAGGACAGAGGTGGGACAGAAATATGTAGAAAGAGCCACCAATGTGGCAATGTCTACTCTTTTATTATCATTGATCATAGTCGCTATAGGAAAAACGTCCGTTTCTCAAGAACTCTTATTTCTTACTGTTTCTTATTAAGTCAATGATGAAGAATGTTGCCAGTAACAACTCATTAGTTCTTGTTAGCAAGACGGTCCTGCCTTGCTAAACTTAGATCAATTTACTTCTGGTTGTTCGTTTGAGGATGAAAACCTTTTCTCTTTCCTTTCCTCTGTGATTTTGGTGTCAGCCATTCTTTAATATACTGTTAACTAAAGTTGTCCTTCTTCAAGCTCTCATTTTCTCAGTTACAGTTTGCTACTTCTTTTGTGGACGAAGAATCGAAATTAGCTGTTTATTATTCCTTATTTTTGATTACCTTGGCAATCATCGGTTGCTTTTACCTGGACATACTTTTGTGTTTAAACTAACCCTTGCTGAAGTAGCCACTTCATGTTAGGAATTTTCAATTTGACAGTTCCAAACAATTAGATTCTTAACCTGTTTCTCAGGATCAATTATAAAGTCGCGATTTATTCTGAATCAATATTTTTCTCTTTTTGTTAGTAACTGATACGTTCTACTCCTTTATTTACCAAACTGCATGCTTATTGTCTTCAGAAAATGGGTTTACTTCTGGAGTGTTTGCGAGATTGCAGCAGGGCCCTTAGAGTATCTCCACACTATGCAAAGGTGAATGCTCGTGTACCCACTTCGCCCCTTTTTTCTTTTATGAAGTACTTAAACTTTGCCCTTTGTACTACAGTATATTGTCTTTATCTTCTTTTTCTTACTTGAATGAAGAAAGATACAACCTCTCTTTTTGGTCGTAGGGAAAAGATGACTATTTACAGTGAGAAAGTTTGGAATTTCAGTGTTGTTTCTTCAATAGAAAAAGATAGAGTAAAGTAATAAAAAACTGCTTTAGTTTCTGCTCTTCTTGCTCTGTTTCTTGTTCTTCCAATTGATAATTGGCTTCTTAAAGCTAATCTTAGAATATGACGCCAGTGTGTGCTTGATATTACATTCAGCATAACATACATTAGTCCTCCGTCAAGCATCATACTCCATTCTATTCCATATAATCTTCATGTTATTTATAGTATTTACTCTTGACAGAAGCATATCAATGGCTACATCAGTTAAATACTTAAATACCAAATATTTCGGGATAGAAAACTAATATCATTTTACTGTCTTCAGTTTCTTGGTCAAGTGTTCTCTGTTTTACGTATCAACCAAGTGAAAGTTTTGGCCTTGAATTGTACTTTACTTTAGGCATGGTTCCGGAGAGGTAAAGCAAATATTTCCTTGGAGAAGTTTGAGGATGCAATTCGAGATCTGAACATCTCATTAAAGGCAGAAATCTCTTCAAGTGGAAAAAGACAGATTGAAGCAGAACTAAACATTGCACTAGACAAACACAAGGGAATGTGGAGCTCAGGGAAGAAACCCAATCAAAATATTTCAGAAGTTCCTGGTTAGGCTTTGTTGATACAAATTAATGGCATTAAATGTTTTTCTTTCGTAAAAGAACTGCAATTAATCCTTGAAACCTTCCTAAATAGTGCATAGTGGCAATTTCGCTGCCTATGATATATAACATGTTTCTTCTGAAATTTGAATGAGAAAATATTAACATGCTTGCATCTTCCATAGCTCACTCCACATTCAACGCTACATATATTAAGCTGATCTCATTAATAGAATTGTTTGTTGTGCTTAAAAATTTGGTTGTAATGCTGCTCAACAGAGATCTGTTCTATAGAGCTCGGTGTTACAGTTCAGGACAGAAATCTTAATCCTGTTTCTTATTCTACACCAGTATTACATGCTAGTTTTTCACTTGATTGTTCAAATCAGCAAGTTATGCTTGTTCTGCCGTAAATTTGATCTTCAATTACCTGGTACTCAGCATGTATTGCTAAGCTCAATGTGCATCACCAAAGTTCAACTTGTAAGAATCTGGTGGATCCGTCTCAAACATTTTTATGCCTACTATCTAATATTCTATCTTTTGAACAATAAAGTATACTGTTGCCATATTTTTTTGGCATCTTTAAAATTTATTTTGTTTCTTGGTAAAGTTTATGCACATTCTAGTACTGAGTATCCGGAAGAATCTAATGATGATTGAGTTCCATACAATCGATCATCATTCTCCTCATCATGTATATGTTTGTGGATGAAGTTGTGTTTATCAAAATTAAATAACTCAAGATTGTCTTTGCCATTGGTGACATGCCACTGTTCTCCTTTGATTTCTTATAATGTAGGTCTTATGTGACAGATGAGCCACACCAAGTAAAACTTCAGTGTTTGTTTAAGACAACCAAGGGGAGAGGAATGTTTTGTGTGGATGACGTTTCTGAAGCCTCCTTAGTTCATAAAGAAGATCCTTATGCTGCGGTATAAGCCAAATCCTTCCCCTTTCACAATGTCAACTACTCTTCTTTCTCATTTTGTTTGATAATTTTAATTTAGTCAAGTGAGTCCGTCTTCTATTATAATATTTTGGGCATCTAAATAATCATTTGCATCCTGCTCCCCCTTTATCTTTAGTGTTAGTCTGAATAAAACTGGTACTCTTGAGAATTATAGGATTTTTCACAGACCAGTAATAGACATAAAATTGATGAAGCACTAACCATTTTCTCCAGGATTATTTGGTTCTTATCATGCTGAGTTTAATGCAGATTATCTTGAAGAAATGTCGGGAGACTCACTGCCATTTTTGCTTCAATGAACTGCCGGCAGATGCCATTTCATGTTTGTCATGTTCTATACCATTATACTGCAGTGACCAATGTCAATTACAAGCTGGCGGGCAAAAATTTGATAGGAGTTTTAGAAGTTTTAAGGGTCTTGAGGGCTTACCAAATGATCTGCAGAACTATATTTCAGATGTTCTGGCAGGCAACTCAACTCTAGAGACTGGGCATATTGCTGATCACAGGCATGAATGTCTAGGTTTTCATTGGCCTTTGATATTACCGTCAGAAGTAGTTTTGGCTGGTAGAATCCTTGTGAAAGTCATTGAGCAAAAGAAACATGCAAGTGTTGTTTCTAACCTTATCGGGATCCTGGTAAATGCTCCAATGCTCAAGCATTATTTTTCTTGCTAGTGTGTTTGTGTTCCAAGAAAAATCTAATTTGGTAGCTGATGAATGGATTTTGTAGGATCTTTCTCACAATTATCCACAGCTCTCTCCAGAAAGCAAATTAGAGATGCATATCTACTCAATCATTCTAGTGCACTGTCTTCAGCATTTTTATACAACTGAACTGCCCATTAGTGGGATAATGATTTCAAAGGCAAGATCCCATCTACAGAAATTCCGTATATTTTGAAGAATTTTCATGCAGGCTTTTTGTTGAATGCGTAATGATATTAGACTTCTGTTCTCTGTAAACTAGCAAGTATTTAATCTTCGATTCTAGAGAAGAAAAAGAAAAAGGAGGAGAAGAAAAGAGTATGACATGTTTAAATATGCAGTTATACCCAAAATACAGGCTTGTTATGTTATAAACTTACTTTTGTAGATTTGTAAAGCTATTTCTCCGTTCATATTCATTGTTTTGAAGTTTATTCTTAATGAGTTAAGACGGTAAAGAGCTCAATATTTTTGAAATATTGAGATACACCTTATTTCCGTTCTGTTGCGGAGCACTTTTTTTCACTCAGCAAGGTCCTCATTTTTTTCCTCTGATGATTTCGTGGGTTGATGAACCTCTTTCATCAAAACAAACATGTTCTTTGGAAACGAGAGATACATAACATCTTTTGTAAGAAGCACACTATGCTGTAATACTTAGTCATTGCCATAGGATTTCCTACATCTTTCTTTACTGTTTGAACTTCGGATGCAGAATGATATAACTCATGCTGGGTGCCTGCCATGGGAAATTCTGTCTAGGCTTAGATTTTGGAAGGTTCTCACTGCCAGTTTTTCCCTTGCAGCTAGTTATCCTTCTTTCTCAAATCCAAGTAAATTCCATGGCAATTGTTCGCATGCAAGCTCCTGAGGTGAGAGGGCCGGTATACGAGCCTGGGAATGCTTTAACCAGTAGTTTAGAACAAGTATGTACTTCTCTATCACACATCTCTTCTCTGTTACATTAGTTACCTTAACCTTTTGCGTAAAGTTGGACTCACAGGTCATTGCAGAGAGCATAATATATCATTGACCAATTCGGTGTTATATTTCAGAAATCTGAGTTTGATTAAAGCTTCGATCTCTAATTTTCAACTAAAATTTCAATTAAAGCTTCAATCTCTGGTTGTAATGTTTCTTTCTACAGGTTAAAGTGGGTCAAGCTATTTATGTAGCTGGTAGTTTGTTTAACCACTCTTGCCGGCCAAACATCCACGCGTATTTTCTTTCACGCACCCTCTATCTACAAGCCACAGAATACATCTTAGCTGGCTCTGAGCTGGAGCTATCTTATGGCCCCCAGGTACCCTTGTTTAATTATAGCTTCTGTCTTTATTTTTCGGAGTCTAACATTAACATCTTTATCTTGCGTATGGAGGCTTTGTTATCAAATCTTCAGATATTCCTATCCTATGAATGCAAAATAGAATTAGCCAGTAATGGTCCACATGTCCAAATTCCTGGGTCGTTGCTCTCATTGTGCTTTAGTAACTAAAGAAGAAAGAATTCTAAGCACTAGATTAATATTTAAGATTGATCTAGAGACAAAGTATCATATACTTCAAGATCTTCCTGCAACCTTTTTCTAAAAGAAACTAAGGAGGGAGGGAGGGAGGTGTTCTAGCTCATGCAACTGCAGCTTCTGGCCTTTTTATTTGTTTATGATCTTTTGATTGTATAATTTGTTGTCAACTTGGGACTGACTGCTTTGCAGGTGGGGCAGTGGGACTTCAAAGACCGTCAACAGCTCTTGGAAGACCGCTACTCATTCACTTGTCAGTGTACTGGTTGCTCAGAGTTCAATGTTTCTGACCTTGTCATCAATGCTTATAGGTGCACTAAACCAAATTGTTTAGGGGTGATCCTGGATAGTACTATTGCTAGATATGAGAAACAAAAATTGAAGCTCCTCCTTGATGCCCCTGCACTTTACAGTTCCAGCCTGCATAAGCAGGTACTTTAATATGCAGTTGATTCTAGGACGAATGATGCAGTTACAGTGTTTTACTAGTATCAGGGGAAAATTAGGGATGGTACTGTCTTGATCTTAAAATTAACCTAATGAGTAAACTGAAGGTTACCAGACTAGACTTCTCCTGGAGAGGACATTGGCATAGTATTCAAGGGTGTGTTTGGTATGACGGAAAACATTTTTCAATTTTCCCATGTTTGGTTGGCTTAAATGTTTTGGAAAACATTTTTTTCATGAACTCATTTTCCTCCAATTGGAGGAAAATGTTTTCGCTATCAAAAGAAGGGAAAACATTTTCCAAAACTTTTTTTCAACCTTCCCCATCCTATTCCCCACCGTCATCAACCAACCCCCACCCCCATCCCGACCCCACCCTCACCCCCACCCTAAATTGAAGTATTGTTAATAGAACTTTCTTTTCATGTTGTAGATAGAGTACATTTTTTTAGTTCAACAAATGAGTATTTTTTTTTTATGACAAAAAAAAAAAAAAAAAAATTCATTTTAACAAAAATAGTACTTTCTTTCATGATGTAGAAAAAGTATTTTCTTTCATTTCAACAAAATGAGTACTTTATTGTCATGTTGTAGAAAGAGTACTTTCTTTTCAACCAAAAAAAGAGTATTTTCTTTTTAGTTATAGAGCATAAATTTAACCGTTGCTTTTGCGTTAAAAAGTAAAGCAACACATTAGTTCCTTTGGTTTGTGTGAATTTTTGGAAGAATAATTGAATTCTTGAAAAAAATAGAGTCCTAAAAACGTTGGGTATTTGGAGGGGAAGGGGGGCAACAGGAAATATGGGGACTTGGGGGAATGGGGTGAGTACAGTAGCAAAAAAAGTTATTTTCCTATAAAAAAAAATTCTACTCTATAATCAAACACTAAAAAATATTTTCCTTAACCAACCAAACAAGGGAAAATAAGTGATAAAACTACTCATTTTCCATGGAAAGCATTTTCCTTCATACCAACCACACCCCCAAGTCTGTAACATCTCCAATTTTCTTCCTATCATTAGTCATATGGACTCAACCATATAATGCGGTTTAGCTCTTGGCCAAGAGATGGACAGTTCTTTTTTTTCCTTATAAGTCGGAAAACATTTCTTTACGTTTGAAGTTTTAATGAAACTATCTGCGATTCTGCGTCACAATTTTCCAGTGCTCTTCTGTTATTACTGGTGTGTGTACACTTGTAAGAAACAACATTTATTCATTCGCCTAACTTGAGCATTTTAAACTATGAAGATTGAGAAGCTCAAAGGTGCTAATATTAATGAAGTGGCTCGCCATATTTTTGTATCTGATTATGAGTTGGAACCTCAACATTGCTTGGTTTGTGGATCATATAGAGATCTGGAAGCTTCATGTGCTGCAACTAGTCAAGTTGAGAGTTTATGTAAGAGGTACTGTATGCTTTCTCATTTATCATGTTGGATACATTAACTTCAAAGACTAGTTAAAAATTGGAAAAAATATATATCAAAAAATTACTTATTTTTGTTCTCTAAAATTTGCCACGGCACTCTCCAATATTGGCAAAATTTATTGACACGTGGTGTAACGCCAGCAGTATTTTAGCACATTGAAATGAACGTCTTGCCCTTTGGTTTTATTTTTGAATAGCTTTGACGCTTACCTGCCAAACAGATTGCAAGATGCAATAGCTTCAAATGAAGTCCCAAACAATATTCTTCGAGATGCTTTGAGGTGTACAGATCTTCTCAGAACAATATTGCATCCGTATAACAAAAGAATTGCAGAGGTAAATACAGGGTCCACTCTATTTTGTCCTCTGTTTCCATGAGCAGAGTAAAAAAGTTGGCTCTGTGTTGTTCAATATATTGCCTGATGATTACTATGAAAACTAATATCTTGATCCTGTTCTAAAATTTTCAGGTGGAGGACAATCTTGCTCAGGCATTCTGTTTGGTGGGAGAACTACAAGCTGCACTTGATCACTGTAAAGCATCTATTCAGGTAAGTTTTCTGCAGTATGGAGCAAAATCATTCCCTTTTTGCTGTGCATCTGAGATTGATCATCTGCAAATATATTATTTCCTGGCGTGTTATTATGATCCATTCCAACTTTACACTGGTGATCTTGAGAAACATTACGTGCATTTGGTAATTCTAGGTGAAGATAAATTATTCACAATCATTCCATTGAAACTCGAGTACTTCCTTTTATTAGTACTGATAGACTGTTGAGTACTGTTTAATGCTTTCTTTTGTGGATTGCACGATAACATTATAATCAAAGTTCTCTTACTCTCAGAATTGACTAGACTTTCATTTTTAGTTACCAATATTACCAGAGTTTCATATCTTAAATAGCAGTCTGATGGACGTTTTATGAGTTGTCACCAGATCTTGGAAAAACTCTATGATCCCAACCACATTGCCACTGGAAACGAATTGATCAAGCTTGTCTCCCTTCAGATATTGGTGGGTGACTCTGCTGCTTCTGATAGCATGAGTAGAATTACTGCAATATTTTCGCGATATTATGGATCACATGCAGATGATATATATCCATTTTTGCGACATCTTAAAGCTAGCCAAGATGTTGATAAGAGGGTCACATTTCATCCCGTTGTAAGCTCAAAGAACTAAGCTGTAAAGTAAGAATTTGCTTGTGCTTACACGCTCTTTACATCTCCTTCACCAAGTAAATGCCCACTTCTTATATCAATCTAATACTTCATTCTCCGGCGGATTTAAGCTGGATGTGGTACATTTCTTAATTAAATGATTCATGTAATTATTTCCTGTTTGTTGATCTTGATGAATGGCTTCCTGGTCTGTCCTGAACATATTTCTTCTGTAGGAATATGGGAATGTGTATTTGATAATGCCAAGCTCCAAGGCTTTGGTCTAGTTGTAAGACCGTGAATTGTGATGTGTGGGATAGGGACACGTCGCGGGGGATTAAATCCTGCCATAGACAAATTTCTGGTGTTTTAGTGAAGGATAGAAGACAAGACTACTATACATCGAGTTTTAAACCGTGAGTCGCTGGTCCTCAGAGATTTCTGGGTTACCAAAAAAGAAGGATAAATTCCAAAGCAGTTCCATGTAGAGTCCTGGAAACTGGGGCAAAAATTAATAGGAAGTTATTTTCCGTTTCTATCTTTGTATAATCTTCCTGAAATCTTAAAATATGAAGATATAGTTTGCATAAAAAACTGTGGCGTAATGCCCACTATGTGCCCTAAGCAGCTAACATGGACACAATAGTCGCTAGGTCCCTCAAATCCCCCAACTCCCTATTCATAGTGGCACTGCAGTTATGAGATGGTCTTGGCAAACTAGTCAGGGCAGTAATATTTGAGATATAACACATATATTGGGGTGTCTGGTAGGATGTATTGCGAAAAATAACACATATACCAGCTTTGGTATTGTTAATCTTTCAATATGTATAACTATAGTTAATACACTTTATTCAGTACTATTCTTATACATATCAAACCATGGCTTTAGCAATACCATTGTTTTTGATACATGTGTAAAGATAGAACTATCTTTTCAAAATCTATTCCAAATATTTTCTAAACCTTCGCAGGGTATTTTTGAAAACAATTATGTAATGCATGTTATTTTTAATGCACCAAATCAGACAGTCAATAAGAAATAATCACATCCTAATTTCAGTATTACTAATGCACCCTATTCAGTACTATTGTTCTACGCCCTACCAAACGGCCTGGGTCTATAGAAGTCATTACTATCAGTACAATTATGAGGTGTTGCAAGCTCACTTGTTACATTCCTGTGCTTGGCTATAGTATGCTAAAGTTTTAGTTTGACCCGACTCTTTTAACGTTTGCTTCCTTCCTTCAACTGTAAGGGACGCCAAGTTGCTTTCATGAGAATAATATTTGCACATAAATATAATTTGAAGCTGTTTTGAATTTTTGTGAATGATTCGAAGTAAAAATTTTGAAAAATAGTTTGAGTTCTTCAAAATTCCAAAAATTCGACTTCAAATAAAATTTGACATTTTCGTGGCCAAACACTAATTCCGAAAAAAAGTAAAAAAAAAAAAATTAGATTATCCAATGATCATAAAATACAGGAAAAGATATTCAAGCCAGTGCAGTGCCTGAATCTTGAGCAAAGCTAGAAGCAGCCCAAGCAACCAGTTAAATATATAAACAAAATATATAAACAAGCAAAGAGCTAAGATGCCTTAATATTTGCAAAATTTTCAGTCAGAAACAGAAAACTCCTCTGTGCAAAGATACAAATTAAATGTGGTCAATCACCCTACAAAGGAAACTACATTTCTAACAGTGAATATACAAAGTACAGAGAGACAAATGTAACAATGTAATCCCCCTACTTGCCAAGTATCCCTAAGTGTACAGCGTACCGAGAGGAGAATAAAGCACCAAATGGGTAAAAAGAAATATGCAACTCCTCTCCCACCTCCGCCAGAGCCCAGAAGCAACAGCTGCAAGCCACAATATTAAGACTCTACCTTAAGGCTGATGTTGCTTTCTTGTTGGAACTTAGCTTCAATTTTATTTGCTTCCCTTGAATGCCGAAAGAGAAAAGAACGATCTTGATGCTGAAAAACAAAAACACCAAAACATTAATGGACATATATATCACTAAAAGTTACAATTTTCAAAAAGGCGTAACACAGAAAATAAACACAAAAGGAAAGAAAACCTTTTGTTGTACTTGCTGGAGCTGAGAGCCGGCTCGCTTGCAATTTCTGAGCAGCAATTTTGCCTATGCTTGTTTGCGCTGCAAGTATGGATGTCCAGTCTATGTAAGGTTTAACGATAAAAGAATTATGAAACAGAGCTGAAGTGCAAGCAATAAATTAACATAGACAATTAAACAGTCTACTAGAATAGGAAAAAATGTTTGCTGTGAAGCACAAAGAAATACCGGATAGCTCATAGGCTTCAGAAGACGACTTTGGTTGTCCAGAATGCTTAGCATGGAGCGTGGCTTTCTTCAGTAGATTGTCCGAACTACTTTTGGTAAGAAGTTTGGAATCTTCTGGATCATCCTCACCTTCAGAGAAGAAAGATGGGCTTGAAACACCAGTTGAATTTGAATCAGTCTTACTCTTACGAGTAAAGTTTAGAAGCCGCTTTAATCCCTTTGGCACATCCTTCTGATATATCATGGTAGGAGGATTCTCAGCATTACCCCAGTCGATAACATCTTCACTGCTTTCTTCAAGCAACATTTGAGACAGAGAATGACGAACTCGTGGACTTGAGATTCTTACAGTTGCAACATCAGCCAGAGATTCATTAGGACCAAAACCATCATTACATGGAACGGCTTGATCCTCCTGCTCCTCTATTTCCACCCAGGCGCTAGGGGAAATGTTCGATTCCTCTTCAACCTCGCTTTTCAGTGTAGACTCTGCCATTCTTCGAAAATCATCTTCACTATCTGGCGTAGCCTTATTGCAGCTCTCTCTATCTTCATATTTTTGAGGGCTGTTTAGCTGAATTCCGGAGTCTTCATCTTCATGGATTTTTAACTCCTCAAGACCCCTGTCCTGCAGTTGATTAAGAGGACCAGAAGCAACAGAGGCCATCTCATTCTCCTCAACTTGAACGAAGTCCGTAGATTCCCTCAAAGATTTTTCAGGCTGAGATGAAACTTTGGCCTTTATGACTGGACTATGACCAGATCCAGTACCTGAGCCCTTACGAAGAAAAGGCTTAGCCTCCTTTGATTCCACAGGCACCACAGTACTTTTCTTGGTTACCTTGCTGAGTCTAGGTTTAGTAGAGGACGCAGAATCTCCAGAGGTAGGCTGAACTTTAGCTTTCGTAGGTTTGCTAGCTTTTGTCAGAGTCTGAAGTTTCTTGTCCCCATTTGGAACAGTCTTTCTGATATTATTCTGGGGTGCTTTCACAGGTTTTGCTTGGGGCTGTAGTTTCTCAACCTTTTGGCTTGTCTGAGGAACTGCTGTTGTTGGCTGTGATCTTCTACGGGTAGGTGTAGTACCTGCAGAATTTGTTATAGGAGGAGTTTTAGGAGTTTTAGCAGTTGATGTCCCTGTAACTCTTGGTGACGGCATAGAAGGCCATGACTTCCGCATTGCTGGCAGTTGCGATGCTTTTGATGAAGCTTTCTTTACAACAGCGGATTTGGGAGTTTCATCTTTGTTTTTTGCAGATTCAAGGGAGTTCTTGACTGTTCTCTGAGTTCTCTTAATATTTGGTTTTTTACTAACATTACTTGCATTCCCTGAGACAATTGCTGCTTTTCTTTCATCAAGAACTTGTTGCAGTGCTTTAAATTGTTTATCCTTCTCTGCTCTATTCCTAGCAGTTTCACCACGAAGTTTCTCATCCCTTTTTTCTTTGTAATGATCATAGAAACCACCTCGACGCTCAGTGGGACGGCTTTGGTGTTTGCTATCAGTAGCTGCCGAGCTCCGATATTTGGTAGGCTTGGTTTCCATCATTTTCGTGAGCAATTGGTTTAGCTCTGCTTCCTTTTGTCGAGTCCATTCAACTGAGGCATTTAATTTTTCACCTATTTCTGCACCTTTGTTAGGGAGAGCTTCCTCTCTCATAGCCTCTGGACTATGTGCTTTATCTTCAGGTACGTATTGTTCGAAATCAGCAGCAGTAGCGTCGGCGTCAAGGCTTTTGGGAGGAGAGTATGAATCGGGTTTTATTTCCAAAGTACTCTCAGTTTCTTGATCTTCCGATTTATTGATAGCCATGGAAACTGGATTATCAGACTCCACATCAACAGAGCCTTTATAACTTTCACACACCCCTGAACTCCATCTTCTCAATACCGCTTTATTAGCACCAATTGAGCCGTTTAATAGTGACTTTGTCCTCTGATAATCAACAGTTCCGCCTTTCTGTTTGTTTTCAAAGAGACTGATTGCATCTTGCACACTCATTCGGCACACATCCTTCTCAGCCTTTTTCGAGGTTTGCTCGGAGTCTTCCTCATCACTACCGCTGGCAGCTGCATCTTTATGAGAGATTGACCTTTCTCTGGCAGGAAAGTAATTTAGACTCTTAATCGTTAAAGCAGTGGATCTTCGTGACCCAGAGCGCCCAATTTGGACTCTTCGCATTGGAGATGCAGACCTTCTTGGAGATGCAGATCTTATAAGAGTCCGACTTCTTTCGGCTGACGGTTGTTCCTCCTCACTTGTACAGGAAGATTCCTCGCTCCCTGATGAGTTTTGCCTCTCCATCTGTGCAGCTTTTGCAGGGGAAGCACTATATGTCACTGGTGTTTCCGACTTTGATGGTCGGGATGTTTGAGAATTGCCCTCTACTGAACCAACTTTGTCATTTCTAACATCAGTTCTTGAAAGAGACAACTCTTTACCCGGAATCTCGTGGCTCAGCGCAATAAACTTCTGTAGGCAATTCCTGAAACGACAACATACAATGCAGTCATTAACCTGTTGCACACATCTTCCAGATGAATTAGGTTCAAGTAGTAGAAAAGTGAAAGAAGAGTATCACTAACTTGACCACAATTTCTAAAAAAAAATCTGAAACATAAGTTTTAGCTTCCAAAATCTCAGGCGAAGAAAGTGACCCACCCCCTAAAATTAGACAAATAAAACAAAAAGAAAAACAAATTTTTTAATTAGATTTTCGCTGCCCTCATTATTAAGGCTATTTCGTTCAGATTTTGGAAACGGTCTCTACTAATCGAAATGAGTGATCATAAGATCACTAACTGAAAACATAAGTAGGAGACTAGGAGTAAGGTGGCGCTTGAACTGGAAAACAAGTTTGATTTTGGAATGACTAGCATTTATTTTGGTTTCTGGGAACAATGTGCATGTGGAAATTTATATGCGGAAAATATCACTAAAGCCCTAAAACACTTTTATTGGTGAAAAATAATATCTTAGAACCAAATGAACACTTCTATTTTCAACAAAGAATATCCTGCTGGAGAAATGGTTCAAAGAAAAACAGGGGACAAATTAAAGAAAAACCACTTTCGGCTTTGGCTAAAAAAGTCATTTTCACTGATTTGGAAACTAAAGAACAAGTATTGTTCGATTAATTCAACAACTGTCTAATCAAAATACTGAAAATCAGCTGATCTACTCCAAACTTGATAGACCCTTAGATTTTGCTAGTTGACAGATGAATCAAGCGTGGAAACCTTTTTGATAAGGTAAACCCAACCCCCAAAATCTTCCTGCCAGGAGTCAACGTGGCCTTCTCCACTTAGCACCTGATAACTCGAAACTCCAAATTCTTAAGTGGAGTGCTACTGCCATTGGAGCAACGGGCAACCTCACTTGTCGAAAGGTTTTCCTCCCGTTTATGATAACTCAAAATACAAAAGGAAATCATGGTTAAACGAAAAAGAAACAGCGCATTGACAGAGCATAGAAACAGCTGGAAAATGATTAAAGGGATTGGACTCTTCCGGCCACTAGGGCCTTACCTCAATTCAACAGCTCCAAAATAGTAAGAAATTTTTTCTATGTTAATAATATCCTCAAAAGAGCATGTGGTGCCAGCAGCTTGGTCGATAGCAGCAGCTAGTTCCCCTTTTAATGCAGTCAGCCTCAACTCGATCGCCCTCAGCAATTCATTCCTGTATACCATTAGATTATTTGGAGATGATAGATTAATTTCTGAATTAAGAAATTGAAAGATGGATAGGACATACTTGGAAGCATCTGATGAAGAAGAGTTATCATCTGCCTGGTATGGTATCAAAGATCATGTTAATCTTTAAACGTGTATATGCAACTTTCGGAAAAGACAAGAACTAAAAAATATAATCCAGGAATAGAGACAGATAATTTACTTGCTGCGACGATGACACTGCACTACTTGAGTAATCGCATTCTGCTAAAAGTAAGAAAACCCATATTAGTTGCTATTTTCTTTCTTTTTTTTGTCAGATTGAGGATTTTACAAACATAAGACTAACCTGTTTCATCGCTCCCAGTACGATCCTGAGGACCCTAAAAGAATAACAAGCTCAGTATTCTGCTTGTTACAGGTTCTATAGATTAATTGAAGGGTCAGAATAATTATAAAGAACAATAAAAGCACCTTTGAATACAAAGAAACATGAAACTTCCGAGCTTCTTCAAGCTGAGATATTTCATTTACCATGGCCTTGGCCATATCGATTGTAGGTGATGAGCTGATAATACGAAGAAACCTGGAAACACAGAGATTGGAATACGGAGATATGGAAGCTTAGAAAAATATTTCGAAAACAGTTTGAAGTAAACGATGACTGAATAACTGATTTAAAAAAAAGTAAACGATGACTGAATGAACCTGATCAACGTGGATTTTGTAAACCATTTTGCGTCACTAAGATTCCCTAGGGGTCTAAATCTGAAATTGGCATCTGATCCCTTCGAGTGCAAAGATTTGATTTTGGGAGAATGAAGCACCAATTGCTCCAGAAGACCGGAGGTTAGTATTTCTAACCTGTTGCCATAGCAGATATGCGATTCGTACCTGCGCCCAAAATATAGTAAAAATAAGGAAGAAATAGTATCAGGAGAACCGTGATCCACAAGAAGAATCCATGTCAAGTGCACCAACTATTGGGATTTAAGTAACCAAAGAAAACCTCAACTGGTCTATTCTCTTGCTACACTAGGAACAAACTAAATTTCCGGTCTCCCCATTTTCAAAAAGGGAGAAACAAAAAGTTAATGAGTCCTCATGAAGCGATCAACACAAATATTGTTCACTTAATGAAAATTATGAAATTGACTGCACCTAGAATACAGCCGGTCGAATTAAAAACAAAAGGACTTACCTGTTCTGGCTTGGGAAAATCTGAAATTCAACATAGTCCATCAAGACATCAGCATCTATTCCATCCTCCATTTTTCGTCTCTTAAAAGCCTAAGCCTGGTCAAAGGAAGCTACCCAATTAGCTCAATGTAAGATTGTCAAGATTACTCTCAACCCTTTTAGGTAACTGAGACGTGCATTGATTTCAAGAAAGAACTCATTTTGATCAAAGAAGACTGAAACAAACAAAAAATTACACCAAATATAGAAGTGAAGCAACTATCAAATACATCACTTGGGAACACAATATAGTCTAAGAGGACGAAAATCAAGCAAGCTGACCTTAAAAACAGAACAAACCAAACAGTGAAAAAATTAAATTTTTACCTGACCCAACAACTTGAATATAACAAAATCTCAACTGTCTATAGGTCAGTAAGCTGGAACAAGACTAAAACAATGAAGAACAAGACATAACTGCATCCAAAATCAGATCTACCTTCAAACAAAATTTTGTCTTCTAATTCAATCTATAATTGTTTCTTTAATAATAGTCACTATAAAGAGAGTGTCAAGTATTTTTGGACTGTATAAAATATTTACTTGGGTTTCAGCAAAGTGTAAAATGCAGGTTGAAAAAGAGGAGACTTACAGGAAATGGAGCACAGCCCTCAATGTTGGTGAAGATCTCAAATGGGGTTGGTCCAAATCAAGAACAAAAGAAAGTTAAAGTCTTTATGCTCTTTTTCATTTGATAAAAGTTGTGGTCACAGCCCACAGTTGGGAGTAAAGAAGAGAACTTTGAGTGCAAGGAAGAAGATGAAAAAGAAGGGACAGTGTGTGACTGTGTGTTGGGTTTGAGAAAGAAGCAAATGTTTTGTTCAGTTGGGGGGTGGGGTGGGTGGGCAGAGAGTGGGAGAGTTGGAGAGTGGGGGATGAAAGCGGTGATTGCGTTTGAGAAAAGCTTATTACTACTACTACTGCAAACATCGATGATGTCTTTATTATTGCACCGAACTCTTGTGGCGCGTGATGTTCACGTTTCACTTCTCTTCCCTTTTCCTTTTTTTTCATCTATGAATTCAAACTTAGTTTGGTTATTATTAAATTTTATTCAAGTGGTCCTCTGCTCTTGTACCTTTTTTTTTTTTTTTCGTAGTGTTTGGTCATAAATTCTCAAATCTGTTTTGGTGATAAAAAATCTATTTTGGGTGAAGTTTGGCTCGATGATAAAAATATGTTTGGACATACGTTTTCAAAACATATTTTCCAAATTTATTTTGGAAAAACATGTGTATTATTAGGGATTTGGCCCAAAATCAACTATTGAGCTGATTTTGAGATTTGGGATTTGGAATTTTACAAAAATATAAGCAAAATCTATGGTTAAACATGTGTTTGCCAAATAAACCCAAGTTTATTTTGACTTCTTTTTTTCTTCTTCTTCTTTATACTTCTTTTTTTAAAAATATATGTTGAAAAGGAGAAAAGCAGACGCCTAAGTGCATATACTTCCTTTCTACATTCTTATTTGTAAGGGATTAGTATTAATTTTATTAGGTAATTTGAGAAACGGGAATAAAGATTCCAAATGGGGTTACGTCATTTGATTTATGCACCGTCCACTGACTTTTATTGAATATATCAAAGTCAAGAGATGAAGTTCGCATATTGCCTGCAGCGAAATGAAATGATTATACTATGTGGGCGTTTGGACATCAGAATTGTAAAATTTCGGGAAAAATGAATTTTTTTTTTAAAATGGTATTTGAAAATTAAAGTTCTGTTTGGACACGAATATAATTTTAAGTTGTTTTTGAAGTTTTGTGATGATCTTCGTGAAAATTTTGAAATACATCTTTATGGAGTTTTTAAAATTTTCATCTTTAAGTGAAAATTTAAAAATTTATCACCAAGTAAAAATTTTCTTATGTCCAAACAGGTTCTATAATGTTTGAACTGGAAATTTGCTGAGGAAAAGTCCTCTTTTTATTTTGCAAATAAAGTCAAATTAACCGACGAATTCTGTTTAGGACAGCACTCATGTTCCACACAGCAAATGCTACTGTTTTGAAATCTAAACCGTAGCCTCATAATGTATAATGATTAATGACTATATTCTTTTTTTCATATATAATTTTAACCAATGATCAGTAGTACTCGTATTACATTGATTCCTGCGATAATAGTACCTATTAAAGGGACAAACGCTTTCTACAATAAAAAATTCATCTCCAAGAACCCGAACCCAAAACTTCTAGTTAAAAATGAACGAATAGTTACCACAACTCTGAATAGTATAATTGTCTAGTCATGTCAAACTATCCAAAAATTCAAAGAAAGAAGTTCAATGCGATAGAGATTAAAGGGAATGGCGGGCCTATAGCTTGACTTAGAAGAAAGAATAACAACCCACACCACAAGGCAAACACACAGCCACTACTACTAGTAATACTTTTGTGAGCCTATAAATTTTAGCAAATCTTGAAGCAACGGTGATTCGAAAAGAAGAAGAAAAAGATGCCTAATTTCCAAATTGAGAATCCACCATCCATGTGGTTTATGGTGACAAATTTCAGACCCCAAACAGCAGATTTGATCCCACAACAAAAAATAACAATAAATCATGTGCTGTCCCACAGCACCCCACTATATCTCCTCCCTTCTTGTCTCTATTCATTCGCATTACCCAATTTGTTGCCTTATTTAAGATTTTGATGTACCCTCCTATTAATTCAATTCGAAATTTTGTCTTGGTAAATGTTGGTTCCCAAGATGGCTCACCCATGACTCACCCCTTCAACCGTCCCTTCGCGTTTTGCCCGCTCCATCCATCTAATATATGTGATTCGAAACTAGACTGCCCGCACTTGACATGTGTGTTTAACTTGTTAAAATTGCAGAGATAAAAGACAGGCAGCAAGGTTTAACAGATTTTACCCATACCAACCCCAGCCTAAAAGATTGACATTTAGCAGGATGGATGAAAAAGAAATTACAGCCATGGCCTCAAAGAATGATAACTTGGTGCCGTTTCTGGGTACAGATTTACTAAAATGACCTTACTGGATGTTGGTTGCCTTGGGGTTGAGGTTGACATTAAGTAATTATAAATCTTGATTGCTCTGGTAACCAAAATAGCAGTAGCAACCAAAGTCTTAAGCACAAGTTATGAACTCATTGTCCACAGTTGTACAGGGCAACTCAACCTGGCTCATAAAGAGAAGGGAAATAATCATTCACTTGAGGAAGCCATAAGCAACGGCAGTTAAACATTGCAATATGCTGTCACCCATTTAAAGCATCGGAATGGCTGAATCAAATGAGACTTCTTACTGGTTAACACCCTCTGCCTACGAATCAGTAGACAGCCCTAAGTTACAAAAGTACTAGTACTTTCGCTACAAATCATCTGCAGAATCTCTCATCTAAAAAGGGCAATCACCCAAGCAACCACATTACAAAACAGACAATACAGTCCAAAGAAAATAGATGACACAACTCAAACCATTCCTCCACGGGGAGTAACAAGACTAACAAACACCACCCTACTGATACAAATGCTACCTGACACATTCCCCCCCATCAAGAACAATCGTAAGACATATCAAGGAGAAGCAGGAGAAGCTTCAGTTAGACCATACATGGACTAGTCCAAGCCTGTTTCCGGTATAAATCTCATTGCGCTCTTCGTCATAGAAAAGGGCAGTAATATCTTCTAGGGCTTCTGTAACCGTGCTCCTAATTCTGGAAGCTTGGACCCGCTTTTGGGAGTTGCAGCATCTGCCGCCAGGCCCCCTGCAACTGGCACTACAATCATCAGCAGTGAGGCCACTGGTTGCTTTGATTTTAGCAAGGCATTTTCCGGTCAGAATATTGCTGACATTAATAGATCCCGCTGCCAAACCAGAATACCCATGCTCAGAAATTCATAAAAGTAATATGAAACGGCAAAAAATAAATAAATAATAAATCCCACTAGTCCAGCCATCCAGGGAGCTCTAAGCTTACTAATGTGTGAGAGGCACTCTGTAATACAGGAATATATGTGGCAGATTGACCAAATTTATCATGATATGCAGCCATCCAGACGCTTATCGACTCCGTGCCATTTTAATTGGCCTACTTTATGTACAGTGGGTCCCAAAATTTTGACCGCTTCTGTTAAAATGGCTATTATTTTTCATCCAACAATCACAACTTATATAAACTAATACTACAATAAGTTATTTCAAATAATGTGCTTCCAAACAACCTCTTTATCTTTTCACATTTCAGACAATTATTTAGACTCTTCTATACCAAACAACAACAATAGCAATTTGTCAATTCCAAGCTAGTTCGAGTCAGCCATATGAATCCTCACAAATCATATCAATCAAGTTAGACCCGTACCAATCCAATATTTGAAGATAAAGATGATGATGATGATGATGATAACAAATAAAACCGACTCTAGTAAGAACAATAATAATGTAAATGATAATGATGAGGATGATAACAAGAAAAAACAACAGTAGCAGCACAGCAGCACCAACAGCAATGATAATGATAAGTCAATATCCATTCAAGGAGTTTACTCTTAGACAGCATGAACGTCAAGCCAGGTCACTTAAAATGGAATTAAAGTATTGTTGTTTTCAGTCATCAAGTAAGACTTGATAAATTCCTGAAATCTAACATACCATTTCCTTCAGATAAGGGATCATCAGAATCAGCTTTGCAGTATGAAATAATAAGGTCCTGATCACTAGTTATGTAAATGTTGTTAGTGTTGCAATCAGGATGCCACAAAAGGTGATCCTCAAATGAAGTAACAAGCTCCCCGCGGAAGTTCCAAACAGCTACTGTTCTGTTTCGGAATGTCAAGAACAACTGGTTCTCATACAGAAATATGAATGCTGAGGGGGTCATGAACTCAGTCCTGCTAACTTCTGTCAACTCAGAATTGCGTACCTACATCCAGTAGATATTAGAAATGATGATAAAGGAAGACAGATTTGTTGTTGAACATAGATAGCTACTCACATCCAGAATCTGAAGATTCTCGTTCTCTTGCTTGACAAGAAGCTTTTCATTAAACTGTTCAATGAAATCCACCTTCTTATTTCGGTGAAGAAGATGGTTGAAAGATTTAAGAACAGTACCGTCCTCAATGGACAGAATCTTCAGAGGTACGTGGCCACTAGCTTTGGTAAATATCAACAACATGATTCCTGGACTGCTTAAAAGAAAAGAGGGGAAAGGTTTAAAAAAATATATAGGACAGAAATCCAGGTCTTCCAAGTCAAACCACAGCAAAATTATGGAGAATACACTCGTATAACACAATAAACTGGACTCCATTTAGTGAAATGAACCCACATAACCTAGAACATCCTTTCTTCACTTAGTCATAGTTTCGAATATGAGATCTTGAAATATTATGTTATTCCCACAAATAAACAAAACCATAAAAGCACTATAACAAAGACAAACAAAAGCTCTTACGGAACATCTGGACACCCAGAAGAAAACAGAAAGATGAAGAAATAGAAATGGAGCAATACACAAGATTGACGATATAATAAAACTTAAAATGGGTAGCGACTCAAGCAAAGATGAAATGGGCACAAGTAAACTTGCCCATTTTAAACCATTCCCCCAAGCTAAACTTTGATTACTAGCTAAAGCATTTATATGGTAGTCTAACAGGGATCAAGTATAATTACAATAGCTTATTGACTTGGAATGAAACCTGGAGGAGCAAGACTAAAATGCAGACAAGTTTCCACACAATTACTCATGCAACAAATCCAGAAACCAGCGTTTTGTAGAGACAATACAAAATAATCAGTTTACCTGATTTTAATCTCTTGAACATTTTTGTCTGAGATTGAATATAACATTGAATAGTTCTTCAGGTCAAACACCTTGTATATGCTGATGAAAGTGAAAGGAGTTCCGTAAGTACAACAGCAACTTCACAAGAAAAAAAAACATCTGACCTTCTGTTGGGCCTCTTTGTAAATAAAAACAGGACTTTATTACAGAACAATCACCTATCCTGAGCGGAGTAGGTAAGCACTTTTCCATTGACATCATCGAACTCCACAAAACCGGGCCATTTTAACGACTCTGACTCAAATAGCGCAAAGCCAGCATCTGGTTTACCCCTCCGAATGTATCTAATTTCATCAACTATATAAGATTAGAACTTGATAAAAAGAACATATGAAAGAGAGCAACCAAGCCGTAATAGTTATCACATACTCAATCCTTGTGGTTCTGCATTTCAAGGAACTGAAATTATCTGATGCGTAGACTGAAACAGTGATGAGCGAGTCATTGTTTTTATTGTAAAACAAACTTCGTATAACTTCATCTGGACTGACGTTCAGAAAGCATATTCTCTCGTTAGTCTCTGCATTTGTAAAGATATGTATCAATTTACTTAAGGTAAAGGCACCTACACACAGGTGCCAGATAGAAGGAGCAGGGATAAGAATATGTAGGAAAAAAATATCAAGAAAATATGCTTTACCTCGACTAAATGCTGCACATACACCAGATTGTGCAAGGGCAAAGACAATATCACGTGCAGCAACTATCTCAATTATCTTTGATCTTTTTCTAAGAAAAGGAAGCACCATTGCACAATGTCCCTTAGGGTCATGGGTGTCATATTCCTCCTGAGATCACATGTAATTACAGATAAGTGTCAGAAGAACTGATTAACAAGAAAATATGTGATGAAAATAGCATCTTCAACTAACTGAATACTATTTTTTGATGAAATACTGAATCACATCCAGGAAATAAGTACGTGCTAGATCATTTCAAACAAATACATGTATCTAAAGATCTAGCAATGCAATTCTTCTGTCGAATAAAGCCAACCATCAAAACGCCACAATCTGTAAACGTTGTTCTTGTTTCCTCGGCTTTATAGCTCATGTATGCTTCTAGAAACACAAAAAACAGAACTCCCACTAAATGCTTAACCGTGGTGTCCAGCCCAGCTTGCCAGAATTTCCACTAACCTTGTTCAATTCATTAATGAAAATATTTAGTTCCTAGAATCTAGAAGGTTAACAAAAAAAATCAACTAATCATAAATTAGTCAGACATCAATTATCTGGACAATCAACTTTGTCCGTGAAATCAGCAAAAAGCTTCTCATCATAGAACAAGAGGTCTGTGAATAAACGTGCAAAAGACAGACATCTACTGCTTAGATATAAATCATCAGCTCTCTAATACCACCTTCTCTCATAATGCATCCTCTCAAGTCTCAACAAAGCAATAAGAAGTCTATTTCATACTATATTTTTCATTTTAAACTGGACACTCACTGGTTCAATTAAAATGTTAAAACAAATTTCAAGTCAAACAACTTAAGATGTACCATCAAATCGTAGACATTGGATATCACAAGTTCACAACTATAATGGAACAAAATTTATTTTGTGCACAATAACATCCAACAATTATCATCATTTTGCCTATAAAATAGGAAATTTAAGTTATAAATTATATGATGCCATAGTATTCTATTTAGTATTCTGACTGTGCTAATGAAGGGGCATTTCCTACATATCTTCTTCCTTTCCGTATTTCACCAAACGAAGGTAAACAACTTTTACTCTACTTCTATATTTTCACTCTGACAACTCCAGTGACAAAACTGTCAACAAACATACACTTTACCAACCACATCATTGCAGAGGCGGAGCCAAGATTTGAAGTTTATGGGTTCCGGGTTCTAATTCTTTTAAGTCATTGAGTTCTACATTAATAAATTGTACATGTTCATAATTTTTTAAGACAAATATGGATTGGACCAAAGCGACTGGGTTCGGCCGAACCCGTACTCAATGGGCTAGCTCCGCCCCTGCATCCTTGCATCAATTCCCCAATACAATTACAAGTCCACTAGCCAAAATCCTCATTTCTTCACGTAAAACCACTCAAATGGAAACAAACTGTTAATTTGCCTATTAGGACCCCAAACGAGTATCAGCCATTGAAGGATCAAGCACAAAGTAATCAAATCTTAGGTCATAAACTCAAGAACTGACTATTAGTATCACCAGTTCCTCTCAACCGACATATAACCAATAATTCTGTAATAAATCAAATCTCCGAGAATACCACAAAAGCTGAGAAATAAATTAAATCCAACACCAGGAATTGAGCAAAAGGATCAATCAAACCTGTAAGCGAATGTTCCGAAAGCGCTCCTGGGCATCGCTCATACTAAAAGAACGGTCACGTTTCGAAGAAATCTCCCTCCGTTGTAGCTTCTTGACGCTATTCACAAACCCATCAACCCCTCCACGTGGCCGCTTCTTCGCCACCACCCTCCTCCCACAACATGGACGAGGACTCGCACATATTCTCCGCCCATCCATTTCCCTAAAATCAAACACACAAAGATCCACAAAATCTAAAACCTAATACAAGAAATTGCACATTATGTACACAACATAACAGCTTCAATTCACTATCTTTGTAGGTCTAAAGGGGGAAAAAGAGATTTGGGTTTTGATTAAAACCCTAAATCTCAATAACCCAGATGGAAAAATTAGGGCTTTTCAAAATCCTCCACAAAGAGGCCCACTCAAGAACAGTTTTGAATATGAACTTTTGCTTAAGGGGTATGTCTTTTGGTATAAAAACTTACACTCAACAAAGTTAAATCTTCAGTGGGATTACAAGAATGAGTGAAAACAGTGTTCGGATTTGGGAAAGAATGGGTGAGGGGCCGGACATGAAATAGCGAGAAAGCAATGTGTTGGATTTTAAAGCAGCTTTGACGTCCGTCTTACATTTCAAAATAACATCTTGACGGTACATTCATTTTCTATTAATCAAGAGTACCGTTCCCATATTACTTTCCTAAATAGCGTTTGGAACAATTTATATGTACATTATACTAATTTGTCAAAATATCTGGTTACATTCGACCAACAACACAAGTATCGAATAACACTCTGTTTAGATCAGTGTTTCTTATCCTTTTATAATGTATTGTATTGTATCGGATCGCTTTATGGATACAATATTTGAATATATTGTATTATTTGTTGTTGTTAAATTATATTTTGTTGTTTTTGACTATATCGTAATGTACTGTAATTGATAAATTTATTAAAATACTCTCAATTATTTTAAATATTTAATTTACCAAGAATTATGCATAAAAATTATTTAAGAAAACTCATTTCTACTAATTTAATCACTAATTATATCTTTTATATAAATTAAGCAATTAAATTCATGCAAATTTTATCGAAATTAGTTGAACAAGTTAATAATATTAAATATAATAATAAGTACACTATATTCATAATTAGATCGTAATAATAAAAATTTAAAAAAAAATGTTAAGTAGACTCCATTCAGACAAAAGTAAAACAAAACATTTACTTGAAGAGTATGGAGAAGCGGCAGAAGAACAAAACGAGTTTTTCATGTATGTATATAGGTTATATTTGGGATGATGTCTTTGAGAATTTATATAGGTTATTAGACTTCACGTAGAATTCTATTATAGAATTATATGAGAAAGAGATTTTGCTATTATTTAAAATAAAAAAAAAGGTAAAGAGTAAAATAGAACTATAAAGTAATAAGTTAGGGCATAATTAGAAAGAAAAATAGGAAACAATCCCACACCAAATCGGTTGTCTAAAAAAATGGGATTTTTCATTGTTTCGGAACAATGAATTTAACAATACAATACAACCAATTTTAACTAAACAATCAAAACAATACAATACGATACAATGGGAAACAACCATCCAAACAAGCTGTAAATCTACTCGCCGGAGTAACCAAATATGTTAAGAAACGTAGAATTTATCTAATTACTTTTACTGAATTCAAAATTCAGTACGAGCAAATCGAACAAAAAAGGAATTGATTTTAATTCGAATTACTGTAATTAGTAAAATGATTACTCACATTTAGAGTGGATCTGTGGCACATGAGAGTTTTCCAGCGCCGTCATTTCGGTCGAACTTATTCCGATGTTGTTTTGAATCAACTGATAAATCATCAACACTAAATTCAAACCTTGCTACGTAACTGAAACAGAAAAAGGAATTAACTTGAATATAAATTATTTAAATTAGTCAAATAGTTATTGTTGGAGTGGATGTGAGACAAAGAAAATCTCTTGAGGTACGGCATTGTGTCGTCATTTGGACTCACAACGAATTTCTGCGCTATCTTGAATCAACTATTACATCAACGTTGAATTCAAACATTGATAGAAAAAACATAATAGAAACGGAATGTATTTAAAATCAAATTACTTTTAACTATAAATAAATTTACTATTAGAGTGGATTTACTACAAAGAGGAATCCCCGGAGGTATGGCTACTAGTGTTGTATCGTCATTTTGGATTTCCAATTGATTCGGTGCAAGCTTGAATCAACTTATAGATCATCAACGTAGAGGCACAATTCATTATCTGGATGAGTTGCGAGATAAGCCAACCAACACGCATTAGCTATTCCTTTGTTGGAAATCACGAAGAGGATTTCCAATCGGACTAAACAAGAGGGAGTTGTTGTCGGCATTGAAAACGTTATTAATTTTTCGATTAGCAGAGTATTTGGCTAAGCTTATAAGTTTGTTAAACCTGCTATACATTTTGATTAATCAATGCAGTGGTTGAATACTCAAAGTGCTTATAAGCCAAAATTAGCGAAAAGTCGTAAATTGAAAACCCTAACTTTTGGTTTTTGACTTATAAGTACTTTGTTTTTACCAAGATTTTTAGTATTTTATTCTTAAAAAGAATTTAATTCCCAAGATGCCTTTCCAAAATATTAAACTCCTAACTTCTTTTTCACTCTATATCTATTATTCCTTCTTACAAATTAACTTTTTAATTTAATGTTTTTTTTAATAACTTGAGAGTAGTTTCGTTATTTAACAAATAAGTAACTTATCAGCACTTTTTTACCAAATGCATTAACTGCTTATTACTCATTTCAACACTATTTCCAAAGACATAACTATTTATTTATAAGAATAATTTCAAAAATAATTTCAAATTTTAAAATTTATCATCTATTTCCAATAGTGTTATCTTAGATAGTGTCTGAAATAATCTATATGCACATTGATTAATTTGTTAAGATATCTTGTTACACTCGATCATCGGCACAAATATCGGATAAATCTCCTCGTGGGAATAACCAAATGTCACGACCCAAATTTCCAACCTTAGGGATCGTGATGGCGCCTAATCCCACACTTTCTAGGCAAGTCAATGTTAGAGTTCGATTAGCTATTTTCCTTTAATTATCCATTTAAACATAATAAACAATTATAAAATAAACTTAAACTACTGACTTTCAATGAATAATTCCAAACATAAAAATAATAAACACGTAATTAAAATGAGCCATGAACTAATTATATAAGTAACTTTAAAACTACCCCAGAGCCTGGTGTCACAATTCATGAACTACTAAAGAATGCTACAAATAATGGGCTGAAAGAAATAATGTGTAATTGTTCTGAATCAAATAAAAAAGTAGTCTCAATATTATAGAGAAGACTCTCGGGATCTGCGAACGCCAGCATATATACCTCGTGTCTCCGGAAAAGAAATAGGTAGCAGCTCTAAATATCTCTATTGTTGGTCGGTACCTGGATCTGCACAAAAGAGTGCAGAGTGTAATATCAGTACAACCGACCTCATGTACTGAGTAAGTGTCGAGCCTAACCTCGACGAAGTAGTGACGAGGCTACGGCGGGGCATTAATAGCATAACATGTGACAATAATAAATAATAAAGCAAGAAAAAAATCTAAAACAAGTAAATAGTAACAACTGCAACAACAATTTAAAATAACTCAGTCACCTTTTCCAAGTCTCAGCTATAACCAAATCCTCGAATAAATTTCCAAATTTTCACACTTTACTTTAAAATAACCACATGTACCACATACGAGAAAAACCATAGAATAAAACGAGAATTTCCAAATCTTTGTAATTTAACTCAATAAAACATAATTTTTCACCCTTATCACAATCAACTTGTCCACCCTTATCACAATCATTTATTCACCCTTATCACAATCAATTTCGCCCCCTTATCACAATCAATTTTGTTTATTCATCTAAAACTTTCATAGTTCAGGCCAAGCCTTTCACAACACCTTTATCTCAACATTTATAAACAGAAAACTATACTTCTCATAAGCTCATCAATATTATCACCAAAAATGAATCTAACAGGAATATATATATATATATATATATATATATATATATATATATATATATATATATATATATATATATATATTATTTTTATTTTTTGACGAAATTTTAACTTTTATTCATCAAAAAAACTGTCATTACAAAACTAGATTAATGCTGACCATTAATCTCTCAACTCATAATAAGTATAGCTATACTATATCAGTATTGCTAACAGTATACACTAAAAATTTAAACTAAGGCATTCTATTTACATATTCTAATCCTCTCTTCCACTTGCTCTTCTTTCTTCCTTATATGTGTATATGCATTGCTATATCTTTACAAATTTCATCAATGTTATACCTCCCTTTGTTGAATCTCAACGAGTTCTTTTCACGCCATATGCAAGTACGCGACCATTGCAAATGCTGCTATGCTCATTTCAGATACACAATCAGTCTTCTTTACCATGATATTCATCAATGCCAACTCATGCTCCCAGACTCCTATCTGTCGTGCCTTACCCAACCAATTCAGTATTTTATCCCATAGCTTCCTAGTATTTTGGCAGTCAAAATACAAATGGTGAAGAGTCTCCTCTGCTTTGTCCACAAAACACACATTCTGGCTGCACTTTTATACCAAATTTTCCAAGTCTATCTACAGTTGCTATTCTTTAATTAATAGTCAACCATAAATGGAACTTGAATCTTGGGTGAATCTGTGGATGCATATGAATTGTTTCCATTCCACTCTGTTGAACTGAGGCTGTAACTGCACGTATGCTTTTTTTATTTGAAACTGCCCCTGCTTTTCACATTTTTCAAGCATTGTTGCAATATCATTCTGGCCATTCCTCATATTCAGTACTTCCTTTTTTGCTTCAATAATCTTCCTCACGACCCATGTTGCAGCTTTGGGTGCATTTACATCTTCAATCTTCCTGTTCTTTATATAATATGTATGTGCCCATCGAATCCAAAGTGCATCCTTCTTCTTTGTCAGTGCCCACAGGTGTTTCATCAATGCTGCCTTGTTCCATATCTGCATATTGATCACATTCAGTCCCCCAGACACCTTTGGTTGACATATCATGTCCCATGCTATTGGTGCTTTTCTTGAAACCTCATTTGATCCAGTCCATAAGAAAGTCCTGCAAATTGTTTCTATTATCTTCATAATCTTCTTTGGTATCAAGAAAATTTGAGCCCAGTATGTTTGTATTCCAAATATGACTGACTTAATGAGCTGCAATCTCCCTGAATAGGATAACATTCTTGCTGACCAGCATCTGACTCTTTCTGTAATCTTCTCAACTAAGGGTAAGCATTGATGGACATTCAGCTTCCTTGCAGCCAGTGGAACTCCCAGATATTTAAAGGGTAAATTACCCTTCACATATCCAGTACTTCTGCTCATTTCTTCTTCAAGTTGTTGTGTTACTCCAGCTAGATATATTGAGCTTTTCTCTGCACTTGCTTGTAGTCCAGATGCTTTTGAAAATCTACTAAAAGTTTGTTGTAATGCACATATTGACTGTTTGTCTCCCCTGCAAAACATTAACAAATCGTCAGCAAAACATATGTGTGTCACTCCCAGCTTCTTGCACTTTGGATGAAATCTGAACTCATTTTGCTTAATCAATGTGTTCATCTCTCTTTGCAAGTACTCCATAGAAATCACAAATAGGTAGGGAGACATTGGATCTCCCTGCCTAATTCCTCTCTTAGCAATGAAAGGTTTTGTGAGTCCTCCATTAAGTGATAAGGAATATGACACTGTTGTTACACACTCCATAATCCACCCTATAAACTTTTGAGGGAAACCAAGGTCTGTGAGCATGTATCTTAAGAACTGCCAATCCAGAGAATCGTATGCCTTTTTTCGATCCACTTTCATTGTACATCTTGGTGCCACCCCTTTCCTGTTATAGCCATTAAACAGTTCATGGTTAAACAATATGTTGTCCACAATACTTCTTCCTTCTATAAATGCAGATTGGGATCTTCCAATTATACCGTCTATCACCTTCTTGATCCTTTTTGTCAGTATTTTTGCCACAATCTTGTATACAGTTGTAAAACAAGCAATGGGCCTATAATCTTTCACAGTAGTGGGTGTTGGAACTTTAGGGATCAAAGTTATAACTATACAATTCCAAGCTTTCTTCATCCTGCTCGTCTTAAAGAAGTACCCCACTGCATCATATGTCTCTTGCCTAACTTCCTGCCAGTGCATTTAAAAAAATTCCACTGGGAATCCATCAACTCCTGGTGCTTTATCATTTGGCATGTCCTTCTCTGCATCATCTATTTCTTTGTATGTGATTTCCTGCACCAGCTCCAATTGTTGCTGCATTGTTAAACATACACCTTCTTTAATAACCTTTGTATTTGGACAAGGCTTAATCCCTGTGTCTGTCCCCATAAGTTGCTTGAAAAATGTAACAAATTCTTGTTCCACCTCCTTAGGATCTGTCACTCTAATTCCTCCTGCATTATGTACAGAAGTAATTGAGTTTCTATTTGTTCTCATCTTCAATTGGGCATAGAAATACTTTGAGTTTGAACCACCATAATCAATCCAGTTTACTCTGGACTTCTGCCTTAGAATCCTTTCTTCTATGATGCTCCATTTCTCTAATTCCTGTAATGCTTGCTTTTCTTGCTCTATCATATCATGGTTCAAGGGACTGATTTTCAAATTGTTCTGAACATACTCTACTTTCTGTCTGATTTGATTCAATCTTCTCTCATAGCTAGCCATCTCCTTATTCAACCCCTTGGTCACCATTTTCATTTTCTGTAGCTTCTTTCATATACTATCTATAGGATCACCCTCTACCTTCTGCTTCCATACCTCTTCAACCATAGGCTTGAATTCTTTGTGCTCCATAGTTACCATATATATCTTAAATGGTTTCTTATATATGTTCCTCTTCTTTCATATTTGGATCACTATATGATGAGTTCTATTCTGTTTTGATGACTCAACAAACTTTTATGTGAAGAATCAGGTAGAGGACCTAATGCACATACAGCATCACAAGTCATCTATGTCTTCAGGAATTCCGGATCACTCTCACTGAATGAGGACAGATCAGATGAGGGACCTGATCCCTCATCGGACTCACAGGATCAAGAACAAGTCGACTTGACAGCTGTAGAAAACTATGACAGACAAGTGACTGCCTGTCACTGCTCACGCTACAGTGTAGCAGCAGTGCAAGAGTCACTTCCCTTATGGTTGAGCCTTATATCCTTAAGACATTGGGCATCCTTCTTGGGA